>JAJIBD010000337.1:40000-111887 GCA_021461705.1 Cryptotis parvus
TGTGGAGAACTAGACTTGCTCTCTAACTAAGGCCTCTATTACAACTCAGCCCAGGCCATGAATGAAAATTCAGGCCGTGGACTCAAACTATTCCCTCATCGGCCCCTGCCCACCTCATAAAACCAGTAAGCTATTTGGCACAGAAGAAAACATGAGCAGGAAAAACCGGGGCCGACCATGCACCTAACAGCCACGAACATAAACAGAGAAGGAAGTGTTAGCTTAGCTCTAGAAGGTGGCAAGGGGAACATCAGAGGTTTATGTGATATTCAGTGTTCATATTCCTAAAAGAAAGTGCACATTTTAAAATTTTCACTGCACATCTGTGCATTGCTACATTTTTAAGGGCCTGCTAGGACTGGAATTACAGGAGATTTGAAGCTCACAACTGAGAAGCTCTGGCAAAGCTGCATGGGGGAGGAAGGCTACTGGAAACCATGGGGGAAAGGTAGAGCCTGTGCCAAAGAGGAACATTAAAAAGGGTTCGAGCTGAGGAAACTGTCAGCTTTATATATGGGAACTTGAAATGGAAAAATTGGTAGTGCCACTGAACCTGAACAGCAGCTGTGAAATCAGAATTTACTCCCTAATCTGAATTAACTAATCAAACCTAGGTCACTCCTCCACCTTCCCCCCACTACCCAACACATCGCCCCTGGGTTATTTTCACAACCAATCATACTCTACTGCAAAATAAATAAAGAACAACCAAAAGAGAAATACTAAAGGTCAAAGTTTCCAACAAACCCCAGTACACTGGAGATTTATCAATGGCAGAAAAAAAAAAGGTAGGTTTTCTACCTATACTGTGCATAGACTTTGTAAAAGGAGCAAGGTTACACCTACATCACCTTTCGACTCAAGTAGAAACAAAGAATGATTTTTTTTTAAATAAATGATGACTTCTGAGATCTATACTCAAAAGAGAGCTATAAGGTAAGGTCTGCATAATCTAAAAAGACTACTGTGCTAGTCATTTTTAAAACTTCACATTCATAACTAATTTCATAGACAAGCATTTTTTGATGAAGCATAGGCATTTAATAAAATTATACTGCTAAATTATCCAAAGAAATACATTAAAGGGTGTACACTAGCCCAAGTACAATTTAAGGCTCTTATTAACTGGTGATTATCTTCACTGATCCACATTACCATTCAGTTGCAGATGTACTGACATTAAGATGTATGATGCAGAGGCTGGAGAAAAGCCCATTTAAGACAGGTGAATACTTAATAGTAATTCAACATACGAAGCACAAAATGTCTTTCACAGGAGTTCAAGGATTTTCCCCCTTTTTTCTTCTTATTTTATATGTGTTTATAAATAAAATGAGAAATGAAACGCCATTTGGTAGCCATCTGACTTGCACAAGTTTAATGGGCATTTAAAACTTTGTAATTTATCATTTTGGCTTCTTTTTTCATCAGGTTTCATATATTTATTTATTTATTCATTAATTCATTTACTCTAACCTTCTCCCATGAATCCTTATGGAAGACCCACATTTTAAGTGCGCAGATAAAATTAATCTGACAGGGAGGAGTTATCTTTGAGATTTAGTAATTCTGTAGCTGATATTGTAATAGTTACCTGACTATCCACGAAATACAGAACAAAACCTGTAATCTGACTGTCTCACCTGTCCCATAGAATTTACAGAGCCTACCTCTTTGATATGCAACTGCTCAGTGCTACATACGGATGCACCATCACCTTCTTCTCCATATACTCCTACTACTTGTTTTATCACCAGCATACAGAAAGCAATCTGTTCTATACATTTCCAAATATAAGAAAACATTAGTTTTTGCATCTACTTACAAGAATTCTTTTCTCAACTTGACCATTGGAATGTGAACCTAGTTAGAGAAGAGATTCAAAGTCAAAATATTTCTAGAGATTCAAATCAACAAATGCAATTGGAAAATTTCTAGGACAACTCAGACAATTAATCAAACTCCTTTTCCCTGGCTCTCACACAAAAATTCTAATTAATTACTAATTTTATATACAGATTGCATTTACACAAACTCTAAGCAGTTAAAAAAATTGTTAATGCAAAAAATATTTCTTGGCACCTTTATCTAATCATCTATATAGAAAATACTGATTTTAAAAGTAGCTGTCTCGGGGCCGGATCTATAGTCCAGTGGTTAGGGCGTTTCCTTGCATGTGGCCAGCCCTTGCCGACCCAGGTTCAATCCCCAGCATCCCATATGGTCCCCGAGCGCCACCAGGAGTAATTCCTGAGTGCAGAGCCAGGAGTAACCCCTGAGCATTGCCGGGTGTGACCCAAAAAAAGCAAAAAAAAAAGTAGCTGTCTCAGACAACACTTACCATACTGCAGTTGTTCAGATACTTTCTCTTCAAAGTATAACCTAACCAGTGTCCCTAAAGTCCAACTTCTTCCAAATACCCCTCTTGTCTTTGAGTATTTTCAGTCCTATATTTTACATAGCCCTCTAGTTTTGTTCTCTGTAGGTCCTATGGAAAATAAAACATCAAATTTAAATAATGACAAAATATACCATAGCCCGGGTGATATTTTTTGTCACCATTGCCTTCCCATAAACATTTTTGCCAAGGCATCGAAAATCAGATGGGCTGGACATTTAATGCGATTTGGAGACAACCGCTGGACTAGAGCCGTTACCGACTGGATCCCACGGGATGTCAAAAGATCACGTGGCCGCCCACCTACAAGATGGTCAGACTTCCTTGTTAAGACCCTGAAGGAATGGTTTGAGGCTCTTCATATTCCTGAATCAACCAGATGCCATTGGGCTACATTGGCACGTGATAGGGTCCAATGGAAATGTTACTGGCGCCCGCTCGAGCAAATCGATGAATAACGGGATTCAAGTGATTCAAGTGATCAAGTGATTGCCTTCCCATAAAAAGAGCAGGGAATTGGGAGACCCAACTTGCGCAATAAGGCAGTGGGAAGTATATTTTGCCTGGTAGTTTTTCAAATCACTCAACATAAGCAACCACTTATTCTACATAAGTATAACTCCAATCCTGTAAACACACACATATGTGTATTCATAGTTTTCTTTCCCAAATTTGGAAATATATGTGTTGTTAGTAATTGTAGTATATAAACATAAATTTAGCTGTCTTTATGAGAACTATACTATAAAATATCTAGCAGATTTAAACATATTGTTTCCAACTATCTTCCTTATTCCATTCAACAAAATAGAGAATAAAAAGTAATTTTTCCTCATATCAAGCAAAATGAGTTCCAAGGGTATTTCATTGTCCGCAGTCAAAGATTTTTGGACGGTGTGCTCAAAGAGGTTGTAGATGTCTTTGGAGGTTTCCAAGCAAAGGATTCACAAGGAAGATAGAACCTGAAGGTTGTCTGTAAAAGAGGTGCTCACCTTTCACCTCTTCTTTAGCCAAAGAGGCTATTGTTATGGATTTTATAACTAGTGAAATGTGTGAAATATTTTCCCCAAAGTCTCCTGTTTCGAGACAGACTTTTGGCTTTATTCTAGGGAAAATGGTACCAAGAGTATAAAGACTGACTGATGACCCCCCAAAAAGGAGCTTCTATTGAACCCTCTTTTCTATAGTTAGAGTGCTCAGCAAGTTTCTTTATCCTGACTAACTATTCATTTGGAATCTCTTTAGTATTAGGACACATCAAAGTTTGTCTGTCTGGGTTCATTAGGAGGACATATGTAAACCATACTTAAAGGCTTTTAGTAGAGTCTACCCTTGAATCATTAATCAGAGTGAATATATAACCTATGATTCTTCACTTTTACAAATGGTCCATAGTCTTCATGAATAGCATCTAATTCATTCAGTTGCTAGGTGAAGAATCATAGTTTCTTTTAAAAAATTCATTGATAAGATTTATGATTCATTGTATGAAATGATATGTAAGTTATTAGACATCCTTGCGATAATATCTCTTGGTAATGATTCTTAGTTCAAATCATTAACCTTTGAGCTGCTAAGTCCTATGTTACCTATAAATATTCCCCAGTAGGGTTAGATATGTATTTTAAATATGTGGCAAGGATATAACAATATATGCTCTATAGGGTCAAAGTCAAGTAGACATCATACTCGGTAAATAAATAGATGGTAATGTAAGCATAGCTTGGATCATGTGACTAGGAGACACAAACCTTAAGGGGAAACCTTAAGGGACACAAACTTAAGGGAAGCATTATTTTAGACAAATGTCTGGTTCTGTCGAGCCAATAATCATGTCAATGTATATTCTGCCTTCTTCATTGGGGAGCTATTAAACTCACTCTCAAATTGTGACGTATGGGTAAAAGATACAATAAAAATCATAAACAATAATAATAAGGAATAAATAATAATAATAAGTGTGCTCTCACTTTGTCAGAATCCGAGAAATTTCCATTTTGCAAAGGATTTCACACTTCTGCATTTCTGTATAAAACATGGTATGTTCAAGTGGAAGTTAATTAAAGTTTATGTCTGGCTGTTGATCCATCCCTCTTTCAGAGCACAGGGGCAGGAAAAGGTGCTCCCGGCTACCAGCAGCACCAGTTAGCCCTTCAGTTGTACTGATATGCAATCAATTAAGTTCAAAATTTGAAACTGCATCAAAAGTGCAGAAAGAAAAAAACTGACAGTGGGTTACCAAACTGTGTGTGTTCAATGAAATGCTTTCTTTGCTTCTATATTTGAGAATGTCTGTTATCTCCTTTTCTAACAAAGGAAGACAAAACTCCAGTAAAACATTAAGGACACAGTGTTTTCCTTGTGAATGTGGAGGTACATGAAGTACGTGAGGGGCTCTCTGTCACCAGGATGCTGTATCACCACCAAAGAATGCTTTTGTAGGATGGTGTGGTGTTTAAAATACAGTAATTACTGTTACAGTGTGTGCACAGCAATCTAAGAATTGTATCTAGAGCCGTACGTAGTACCAAGAGTCAAGGAACAGCTGTAATTTGGGCTTTAAATATGTTTATGAGCAATCTGAATGGTGTAAGCTTGCTGTGCAGCACATGATTTTAATTTTCTTTATGGATATGGGGGTGTGAAATGCTGACTTTTATATAATAATCTTTCAGATTTGGGAGAAACTATAGGAGGCCAATCAGTACTCAAGCCCACTTTTTTTAAATCTCCACTTAGAAATTTCTTGCAGTAGATCACTGTCTTCCCATTCATCATCGATTTGCTCGAGCGGACACCAGTAACATCTCCATATGTCCTGTCACATGCTAGTAGAGCCCAAGGGCATCTGCTTGCTCCAGGAACATAAAGAGCCTCAAACCATTCCATCCGGTCATGGGAATGAGGTCTATAATTGTTACTGGTATTTGGCATATGAAATACGACACGGGTAGCTTGCCAGGCTCTGCCATGCAGGTGGCATACTCTTGTAGTCACCTCTAAATCCAGCATTTATTGATGAACTGTGCGGCCGCTTGCGACCTCAAGAGCTGAGCTGTGATAGGCTGGTCTGCTGGGTGGAGTTCTGACGAGAGGGAAGTCCGAATGTGGAAGTATATGTATATATTTATATATATATATTTCTATAGAGTGTTATGCATATTCATTTATCACTTATATCTACTGCAAGTCCATTTTCCACATTTGGACTTGCAGTAGATATAAGTGATAAATGAATATGCATAACACACTTTATAGAAATATATATAAATTTATATAAATATATATAAATATATACATATACTTCACTGTCTGTATCACTGTCTTCCCATTGTTCATCGATTTGCTCGAGTGGGCACTAGTAACATCTCCATTAGTCCTGTCACAAGCAAGTGCAACCCAAGGGAATCTACTTGCTACAGGGACAGGAGGAGCCCGAAACCATTCTTCAGGTTATGGAACTGACGTCCATAATAGTTACTAGTCTTTGGCATAAAAAGTAAATAAAACATGGTAGCTTGCCAGGCTTTACTGTGTAGGTGGTATAGTCTCAGTAGAAAGCTCTCAACCCGAGCATTTACTGATGAAATTTAAAGGGGGAAGATCAGGTTTTCTCTTGGATGGAGCTCTGAGGAACTATGGAGTCTGGATGTTGAGAATGACTAACTGCATGATGTGTGGTTTGTTCTGGCTTCTTGCCAGGCTTACTGGTATCAGTTAAAACATGTCTATAACTGTTTACTATGTATAAATGTGAAAGAAATTGGAAAGAACCTTATGCAAGATTCAGTATCCTATAAAAATGCCGCAGCCGCAAAGCTTATATATTTATATATCACTTCTTCACCATCCACACCCCGCAGCTCTTAAGATCTCCACCCAAGAGATTAAGCCAGTCTCCAGCCTGGCTTGTCAGAAACCCAGCCTACAAGGACCCACCCTGCAGAGACCCACCCTTCAGAGGAGAGTATTTCAAGTCCAGGAATGCTTGAGTAGAAGGCTCATATGCATATGCTTATATATTTATATATCACTGTATCACTGTCTTCCCGTTCATCATCGATTTGCTCGAGCGAGCACCAGTAACATCTCCTATGACTTGTCTCATGCAAGTAGAGCCCAAGGGCACCTGCTTGCTCCAGGAACATAAAGAGCCTCAAACCATTCCATCAGGTCATAGGAATGAGGTCTATAATTGTTACTAGTATTTGGCATATCAAATATGACACCGGTAGCTTGCCAGGCTCTGCCGTGTGGGAGGCAATGGGGAAAGCTGGTTTCTGCTCTGCCGGGTGTATCTGTGTCTGTGGCTCAAGAATTCCTGGGCTTGAAATACTCTCCTCTGAAGGGCGGGTCTCTGCAGGGTGGGTCCTTGTAGACTGGGTTTCTGACAAGCTGGGCTGGAGACTGGCTTAATCTCTTGGGTGGAGATCTTACAAGCTGAGCAGTGTGGATGGTGAAGATCTCTGCCAGCAAGTTGTGGGGGTTTCTCTGGGTTCTTCTGAGGCTCTATAGGGATGGTGGACTCAGGTCAGAAGTCGCTCTCCTGGTCCATGGAATGCAGGGGGTTCAACGGGGAAAGCTGGTTTCTGTTCTGCCGGGTGTATCTGTGTATATAAGTATATGTACATATACTTATATATTCTTATATATTATATATACATAAACTTATATATTCTTATATATTCTATATCTTATATATATTTTATATATATTCTTATATATAAGTATATGTGCATGGCAGAGCCTGGCAAGCTACCTGTGTCATATTTGACATGCCAAATACCAGTAACAATTATAGACCTCATTCCCATGACCTGAGGGAATGGTTTGAGGCTCTTTATGTTCCTGGAGCGGGATGATGCCCTTTGGCTATCTCCAATATGACAGGATGTATTGAGATATTTCAGGTGCTCACTCAAGCAAATCGATGATATACGGGAAGACAGTAATACAGTGATATATTCTTATATATGTATATTATAGAGGGAATTAATCTTTTTAAGTGACTGCTGCTACTTGCTCTCCCTGTGCCCAGCTGATCACGAGGCGTCTGGGAGGGATGGTGGGTTCTAGCCCTGGCCCGCCACCCCAGCAGAGCCTTGCAAGAAGCCAGAGGAACCCCCCCCACACCATGAGGACCGCCATTTTCCACATCTGGACTCCCCTCTCTCCTCAGAGCTCCACCCAGAAGAAGAGCTGATAACAGCCCAGCTCGCACAGCCACTTTGCAGCCACGCGGTTCATCAATAATTGCTCGGCTTCAGCTTTTAAGTGACTACTACAGTATCCCACCCGCACAGCAGAGCCTGGCAAGCTACCCGTGTCATATTTGATATGCCAAATACCAGTAACAATTATAGATCTCATTCCTATGAAAATATGGAATGATTTGAGGCTCTTTATGTTCCTGGAGCAGTATAATGCCCTTGGGCTATATTGCATGTGACAGGACGTATTAATGTTACTGGTGCCCACTCGAGCAAATCAATGACATACAGGAAGACAGTGACAGTGACAGTGATCTCATCCCGAAAATCTAAGAAAACTTGCAAGAATGAAGATAAAAATCTTATATGCCAAACCATGACTGTTCTTTGTAACAAAATAAATGAACATTACAGAGAAAAACTCAATATTCTGATTCATCATAAACAAAACTAAGATACATTTGTTTTTACTGTAACTCACACTTAAACACTCTTCAAAGCAATTGAGAAACTGGTAACTTCTTTGCAACTGCTAAAGTGAATTTTCCTACAATTAAAATAAAGAAAAAGGTTTAAGTTTTCTCTATTTATTGTAGTCAATTGTGCCTACCTCTGATTCACTTGGTATGACATAGCCCAGAGGAGTTACTAGTTGAAGATTATTGATAAAGAAAAAAATCTCCTAGGGAAAAATATACTGAATAAATATGAAGTAATATTATTTTCATCAAATTATTCTATTATGAAAGCCTTATAAATACCCATTTGATTAAGACTGAAGAAAATAAATCTTGATATAAAAGTATTATTGCTAAGGTGTGGACTCATACAGGTAATTTCACC
Source organism: Cryptotis parvus (assembly GCA_021461705.1). NCBI lineage: Eukaryota > Metazoa > Chordata > Mammalia > Eulipotyphla > Soricidae > Cryptotis > Cryptotis parvus. Next base: position 48,452 of record JAJIBD010000337.1, read on the forward strand.
TGCTCTTTAAAATATGTTTCTCATTATAACTTTTTCAGGAACATGTCTTATTTCTGTCACCTGGGTACAAAGTTACTTCTCAAATTAAAAAATACATTTGTCAATCAAATATGCCTACTAGCTTCTGTTCACAAAATTCAATATAGCAAATGACACAGTAAAAGTCTAAGTACATGGACAATTAAGTTTGAAGTATCTAAGAGCTTTCTCCCTGCATTAACATATGCCTCAGAGACCTAGGCCCTACAAAAGCAGGATGAGAATGCTATTCGGGTCTCCCAGAAAAGAATCGAAAGTGCTATGCTTGGAATATCACGCCTCACTCAAGTGAGAGAAGGAATCCGAAGTTCTGACCTCCGTCGCTATTCCAGAATCAGGGACGCTGTCTCGTTTGCCAAGGCATCGAAAATCAGATGGGCTGGACATGTAATGCGATTTGGAGACAACCGCTGGACTAGAGCCGTTACCGACTGGATCCCACGGGATGTCAAAAGATCACGTGGCCTCCCACCTACAAGATGGTCAGACTTCCTTGTCAAGACCCTGAAGGAACGGTTTGAGGCTCTTCATATTCCTGAATCAACCAGATGCCATTGGGCTACATTGGCATGTGATAGGGTGGAATGGAAATGTTACTGGCGCCCGCTCAAGCAAATTGATGAATAACGGGATTCAAGTGATCAAGTGATTAAGTGATCTAAGAGCTAATTTTTATGATAAAATACACTATCAAGATATATAACCCATTGTTTTATAGAAGTAGGTAGGCGCTTTGTGTCTTTTTGAAGGTAATATGACAGGTACAACATTGGGGTAGTCAACTTCATTTTATTTTTATCCAGGCATGTGACTAAATTACATTTCCAAGTCTTCCTTTAAACTGGCTAAAGTCTTTAGACTAAGTTCTAGCCAATAAAATACAATTGAAGTTGTATGGGCAATTACATCTTTTCATATTCTCTCAGACTTCATGTCAACCTCTTTCTCATGCACCAGAGGTTGACACTCCAAGAGGTGACAAAACCACTGGTCTTCAGTGGGTGCATCTAAGAGGGGGAAATCTGCTCTTCCTTTGTGAACCCACTGAAATGTTTAGCTAACATGAAAAGGATCCTTGTGTACCTTCCACAGAATCATTACAGGTCTTTATTAAAAAACATGTATGTAGAACTGAGCTGACACAGTGTAGATTGAAAGATCTAGAATCTAACCTGGCAATTCTTACAATCCAATTGGTGATGGTGGGAGTGGGGAAAGAGAATAGAGTTCAAGTATTTGGAATTAGTATGTAACTTGATAGGAAGATACTATATAGGGTGTTAACTAAACAAAAGATCCTTATAACATACACTAAAAGGGTATTGAAAATTCCACACTAGTGATTATCAGTCAAATAAGAGTTGCAGTGACTATGGATCACGTAAGAAATGGAGCTACGAGCAATAGTGAAGAGACAGAACATGTTAGAATCTGTACAATGCTATAATGACCCAATTGTTCAGAGAATGTTAGAATTTAGTGGAATTAAAACAAATAACAATCAAGTCCCTGGTCCCATGGGTTAACTTGATGACATTTAAATTTTACATTTAGGGCCAATGCGTAGGGCACTTGCCTTTCATAAGGTTGGCCATGATTTTATCCCAGCATCAATTGTAGTCCCATAAACCTGCCTTGAGAGCAGAACCAGGAGTAAGCTCTGAGCACAGCTGTGAGTAGCCCAAAACAAACAAACAAATAAATATATGAATACAAGAAATGATCTGTAGACATGCAAAGCCTGTCTAAAAATAAAAAAAAAGTTTCATTCACCAAAAAAAAGTAAGCAGGCCACACTGATCTCCCAAAATAAAATGAATTTGGTTCAATCTCTGAAAATGATGAGAATAAGGATGTTTCAAGAGAAACATCTTTGTGATAGGCTATATTACATCAAATGTTGTGATTGCTAAGAGTCCAAAAAGAATAGTTTCAGTGTTTCTAAAACATACAGATCTAATATCGTGAGCAATTATTTATCAGTATTCCAGAAAAAGTTCTGCTGTGTCACTTTTTGAGACTTGTCAATTTTAGACATACTGATATTAATATACGTGAACTGCATATACAATCATATAAAATAATTTTGCTTACACTTTATTTGTTCACTTCAATGGCAAGAGGGAAGTAAAGATAATATTTCAATTTATACATTCTTTCTTTATCAGGAGATGAGGGAAAATAGTGCTTTACTTCCTTCATGAGTTTAGAGAAAGTGATTTAGACATGTGGTCAGCTAAAAAATACAATAGCAGAAGAACTGAAATGTTTCTGACTCACAGAAAAAAATACAGAAAAAAAGAGGTATTTTCTAAAGAGTTATCTATATTATACTAGCAGACAAACATGGTCAAGGTGTTGTAAATAAATAGACATTATGTTACAAAACATTAGTTACCCACTTTAAGCTTTATACTGCTTTAGAAAAAAAGCAACCAATAAAATGTGCTTAAGCCATTGCTATGTTGTACATGTGCAGAATCTTTCATAAAACTTTGGACATCATGGAAAATAGCAGAGGAGACAATAACACTCCAGGAGTCAATTGTATGCATGGAATATCATCTCCAAGCCACATGCAGTGTTTCTCATCTAAATCTTTATTTAAAATAGAAAGGTCCAGACTATTATGATCATGAAGTAAGATTGAAATATTATTTTGAGTAGCCGAAAGACCACATTTCTATATATAAAAAAACACATAAAAGAAAGACTTCTTAACATGAAGAATGTGTTTAGGAATCTCAGTCTGAATTTTGCCTAGATTGGATTTTAAGCCTCTGAAAGAACAAGGCATTGTGGTAGAATGGAAAATGTGCCTGACAAGTACCTTCTTCTACAAACAATGGATAACATAAAATAGAAAAGCCAAAAGATATGATCAGACTTAAAATCAAGGTTAGGATTATTTTGATTTCAAAAGAAACGAAAAAATGCAAAGCTATTTGCTGAATTGAAGCTGTACACCTACTCAGTTTGAAGTCTGGAAGCTGAAATGGTGTTTGGGAGTCCAACTCCTGTGAGAATTAAACTTTTCCAAATGAGCATTAGGGGGTGTTCAGGGTGCAGTGAAAGAGGTTACACAGAGAATCATCAAAGCCTGCCTTACAGCTTAAAGGCAGAGATGAAGCCAACTAGTCTCTCTAGTAGGGTAACTTAAAACAAAACATTACATATTAAATAGCAGAATAACAAGCCAAACTATGTTACCTGACACCATTATTAAGAATTAAGTCAAGGCAGGTACTCATTATTTTAATGTACACATCTATAAAATTTTGGGCATCACTGTAGAAAAGGAAAGAAATAAAAAGAGAAGAAGAAAAACTGGAAAGCAATAGATATCGGAATTGTGTCTGCAAGAAATGGCAGTCACAAAAACTAGGAAGAATTAGACATAGAAAGAAGAAAGGAAAACGCAGCCACCAAAGAACCAAAGAAACACCATCTGAAAATCAGCCATTAATCAAAATTACAAAGTTTATCAAGAAACCAACTGGGAAGATATTTAGCTTGCAAAATAAATCTTCAGAACATTGTAAGGAAATTAATTTTATGGGGGAAATCTTAAAAATCTAGTGGTAAGGATATGAAAGATGTTCAGGGAGAATACTGATGAAAAATTATTATTTTTAAAAGATATACAGCAAAAATAGATAAATATGAAAAATAACTGATCAGAGCAAGAAAGATTTACAAAAGAAATAGTAATGTATTAAAACAAACCTGCGTTGAAATGGTTAAAAGAAGAATTGGATGATTGGAAAATAGATCTATGGAATTACCAAACTGAAGCATACGATGTAAAGAATTTAGGTCTACTAAGTGTTGCAAAAACGGAAAGATTTAGAAGTAGTATCTGTAAATAGCTATGAATTTTGAAGGTTGAAAAAAGGCATGAAAACTTTTGAGTATACTTCTTTGACTATCAAACATAGTAAACAGAGATGAATCCAAACCAAGAGATAAAACATTGATGCTTTTAAGTGAATAAATAAATAAAACAGAAACAAAGGAAAGTTATCAAAACAATTAAATTGATAGACTTGTTCTTGAAAACAGTAAATCCAGAAAAGGATAAACAAATGTTTTGAAATTGCTTGGGGCAAAATCAGTGTTGATTTAATTATCTTTTTGTTTCTCAGTTTTTGTTTGTTTTTACCCAATAAGCTATTTCTCAGAAAGGAAAGGCAAATGCGGCCAACATTTCTAGATATACAAAACAAAAGGAGTTTGGTACTCACAGACGTTCATTAGAAGATTTATTACAGAATATACGGTAGAAAAAGAAGCAAATTAACAAGGAAAAAAGTGTGGACAACAAGAAGCAATGAATGGTTAGTTGTAAACATGATTTGTTTCAATAAATGTAATGACTACCTGTGAAAGTGTATATAAATATATATGTGATATATATCACACAAATATTGCTTTATATATAAGGCAAAATAAGCAAAAATATTAATTTATTACATATGTATGTATATATAATACATATAAAATATATACGTATATCTAGATTTGTGATATAAAATATAACATATACTTATATCCAGATATATACATATATAATGCATATATATATATATAAATATATGTGTGTGTATATATATATATGTAAAATAAGTTAAAAGCTCCATGATTGTGTAGGTGCTCATTTGGGAGTTGGGGGCGAAAGGAGCTATGTTTCAGTGGCTGCTGACATCAGTGAAGTGCTTGAACTTTTCATAGAAGTCAGCTCTCCAATCAAATAAGGAAGTATTTAAACATTTCTTAAATGTTTAAGTTGATAAACACAAAACTCAATGATTTATATTTTTTAAGGGCAGGGGAAAAACACTCAGCCCCATCACTTTTGAATTATTTTGCTACATTTAAGTATTTCCTACAGCTGAAGTAATCTACTATATTTTTGTAATAAAAGAATATCTGTTGAGCTATTCTTCCCACTTTGCATTCAATGACATTTAATCTATAGCTTAAAACCAATCAAGGAATTTTAAATGGAAAGATTTACAACAGGAAAATTAGTAAATGCTCAAATCATCACTTTTTCTTCCTTTCCAAAATCTGCTATATATATGTATGTATACACATATGCATATACATATATATGTATACATATACATGTATATATGTATGTACATGTATGTGTACATATATATGTACTGATAATATATATATATATATTATCAGTACACTACTGACAAGATTCATATTTATTTTCAAAGACTGGATTGGACTTAATAATTTCACACTCTATTGTGTTACATATGGTTAAAAGTAAATGTATTGAAAAAAAAGGAATACAAATTAACATAGAAGGAACTCATGGGAATTAAAAAAGAACCACAGTGAGACCAGTAATAAACAAAGCCTGTCTATTTATACTTTTATTTCATCTTAAGTATCTGTGACAACATGGTAACATTTGATAATGTGAATATTGTTTTGTTGCTCTCTTCCTGTATATCACTTCCTATATTCCTATATCACTTCCTGTATAGTAGTGATATTTCTTAATAAATTATCACTTAAAAAGAAAATATATTATGCCCAGGCTACCAGGAATTTTATAGTTATGTCACTAACTTAGGCACCAATATAGCTTTGATGATGCCCATACAATTTGGTAAGTTTGGATTTTCTGTGGTTCATCACCTGCCTTGATGATACTGCTGTGTTAATATTATTGTTACATGTTAGAAATAATGTGTAACCATTCTTATTCATAATCCTCTCATGGGTTGCAGGTTGGTATAAGTAAGTTTGTTTCTAAAAGTGTCCCCCCAGTATAATGACACTGGATTTGGAAGTAATTGGTAATCCACTGGTTATTTTTTAATTAAATACTTTATTATACCACCATGAGATATACAATTACAACGTTGTTCATGTTTGGAGGTTTTGGACACATAGTGTTCCAGCACCCGTGCTACTACAGTGACCATATCCCACCACCAATGTCCCATATTCCCTCCCCATCCCATAGCCTGCCTAAATGGCAGGTCCTTTATCTCTTTTCTTTCTCCCTCTCTCTCCCTTCCTTCTCCTACACATTGTGGGTTGCACTACATACACTTGGAAGCCATCATGTGCATTTTTTGGCCTGTATTTAATGCTCAATTCTATGTTGGTATCAGCCCTTTCGACATTTATTCACACATGTTTCCTTCTCTGTCTTACCTAACCTCTGACTCGCTCACATTTGTGGTAATTTCCACTTTTGGTAAAACCATCTGATATATTTACGTCATGCAAATAAATGAAGTCATTCTATGTTTCTCTCTTTCCTTCTGACTAATTTCAATCAACATGATCCTTTCCATGTCCATCCATTTATAGGCAAAGTTCATACCTTCATTTTTCCTGACAGCTGCATAGTATTCCATTGTGTAGATGTACCACAGTTTCTTTATCCAGTCATCAGTTCTCAGGCATACTGGTTGTTTCCAGGTTCTGGCTATTGTGAATAGTGCTGCTATGAAAATAAAAGTGCGGATTGTGTTTCCGCTGTGTATTTTTGGCTTCCCAGGATATATTCCCAGGAGTGGTATGGCTGGGTCAAAAGGGAGCTCAATTTCTAGTCTTTGGAGGAATGTCCATATTGTTTTCCAGAAAGGTTGTACAAGTCGACATTCCCACCAACAATGTATGAAAGTCCCCTTTTCCCACATCCACGCCAGCACTTGTTGCTTTTAGCCTTTTGAATATGGGACCAGTCTCTGTGGTGTGAGGTGATATCTCATTGTTGTTTTGATTTGCATCTCTCTGATGATTAGGGATGATGAGCATTTTTTCATATGCCTTTTGGCCATTCGAATTTCTTCCTTGTCAAAGTTTCTGTTCATCTCTTCTCCCCATTTTTATGGGGTTAACTATTTTCTTCTTATATAGCTGTACCAGTGCCTGATATATCCTGGATATTAACCCCTTATCAGATGGGTATTGGGTGAATAGTCTTTCCCATTCTGTGGAATGCCTTTGTATCTTAGTCGCTGTTTCTTTTGAGGTGCAGAAGCTCTTTAGTTTCATGTAGTCCCATATGCTTATGTTTTCTTCTAGTTGCTTTGTTAATGGTGTTTCACCTTTGAAGATGTCTTTAGCTTCAATGTCGTGGAGGGGTTTACCTATATTTTCTTTAATGTACTTTATGGATTCAGGTCTGATATTGAGATCTTTAATCCATTTTGATCTGATTTTTGTGCAAGGTGTTAGACACAGGTCCAAATTCATTTTTTTTACATGTAGCTGTCCAGTTTTCCCAGCACCACTTGTTGAAGAGGCTTTCCTTACTGCAGTTTGGACTCTTTGCACCTTTATCAAAGATTAACTGATCATGTGTTTGAGGGTGGGTGTCAGGATACGCAACTCTATTCCAAAGATCCACAGGTATGTTTTTATTCCAGTACCACGCTGTTTTAATTACTGCTGCTTTGTAGTACAGTTTGAGGTTGGGAAAGGTGATGCCTCCCATCTTCTTTTTCCCAAGGATTTCTTTAGCTATCCATGGGGTTTATTATTCCATACAAGTTTCAGGAGTGTTTGGTCAATTTCTTTATAGAATGTCATGGGTATGCTTATAGTAACCGCATTGAATCTGTACAAAGCTCTAGGGAGTATTACCATCTTGACAATGTTAATTCTCCCCATCCATGAGCAGGGAATGTGTTTCCATTTCCTCGTGTCCTCTTTTTATTTCTTGAAGCAGTGTCTCGTAGTTCTCTTTGTATAGGTCCTTTACACACTTGGTTAAGCTGATTCCTAGGTATTTGATTTTCTGTGGTACAATTGTGAATGGAATCGATTTCTTAATATCCCTTTCTTCTCTTTCGTTATTTGTGTATAGGAAAGCCATTGACTTTTTGAGTATTGATTTTGTACCCTGCCACTCTGCTCTACATATCTATTGTTTCTAAGAGTTTTTGGGTCGGCAGTTTAGGGTGCTCTAAGTATAATATCATGTCATCTGCAAATAATGATAGCTTGATTTCTTCCTTGCCTATCTGGATGCCCTTAATGTCCTTTTCTTCTCTGATTGCTATGGCAAGTACTTCCAGTACTATATTGAATAAAAGAGGTGAGAGAGGGCAACCTTGTCATTTTCCTGATCTTAAGGGGAAGGCTTTCAATTTTTCCCCATTGAGAATGATACTCCTGTGGGCCTTTGGTAGATGCTTTGACCATCTTGAAGAAGCCGTCCTTCAATTCCCATTTTCTGGAGGGTTTTAATCATGAATGGGTGCTGGATCTTGTCAAATGCTTTTTCTGCATCTATTGATAGAATCATATGGTTTTTTTTTTCTCTTATTGATATGATGTATTATGTTGATTGATTTGAGAATGTTGAACCATCCTTGCATTCCCGGGATGAATCCTACTTGGTCATGATGTATGATCTTTTTGATGAGTCTTTGGATTCTGTTTGCTAGTATTTTGTTGAAGATCTTAGCATCTGTGTTCATCAAGGAGATTGGTCTCTACTTTTCCTCCTTTGTTTTGTCTCTCCCTGCTTTGGGTATCAGGGTGATATGCGCCTCGTAAAAGCTGTTTGGGAGTGTTTCTGTTTCTTCTATTTCCTGGAAGAGCTTGAACAGGACTGGCAGTAGGTCCTCCTTAAAGGTTTGGTAGAATTCGTTAGTGAACCCATCTGGACCTTGGCTTTTATGTTTGGGCAGACTTTTAATTACTGTTTCAATTTCCTCTATGGCGATAGGCTTATTCAGGTATTGGAGGTCTTCTTGTTTCAATCGTGGGAGGTTATAGGACTTCAGGAATTTATCCATTTCTTCTAGGTTCTCATATTTCATGGCATACAGGTTCTTGAAGTAATCTTTGATGATCTTTTGGATTTCTGCCTTTTCTGTTGTGATGTCACCATTTTCATTTCTGATTCTGTTTATTTGGGTTCTCTCTTTCCCTGTCCTTACAAGTCTTGCCAGTGGCTTGTCGATCTTTTTAATTTTTCAAAGAACCAGCTCTTGGTTTCATTAATCTTTGGATTGTTTTTTTGGTTTCCAGCTCATTGATTTCCTCCCTAACTTTTCTTATTTCCTTCCTTCTGCCTGGGTTGGGCTTCTTTTGTTGGTGTTTTTCTAATATTTTCAGCTGTGAGGTCAGGTTATTTATGTGGGCCCTTTCTGCCTTCCTGGTGAATGTTGCATAACTATGAACTTTCCTCTTAACACAGCTTTTGCTGTGTCCCACAAGTTCTGATAGTTGGTGACTTCATTGTCATTTGTTTCTAGGAATCTTTGGATTTCCTGTTTGATTTCTTCTATGACCCATTTGTTGTCCAGCAGTGAGTTGTTTAATTTCCAGGTGTTTGGTTTGACTCCCTGCTTCTGTGTATGGTTAACTACTATTTTCAGTGCATCATGATCTGAAAAGATAGTCGACACAATTTCTATCTTTTTATTTTGTTGAGGTATGCTTTGTGGTTCAGTATGTGGTCTATCTTGGAGTATGTTCCATGTGCACTGGAAAAAAATGTGTATTCAGCTTTATTGGGATGAAAAGCCCTGTATATATCAACCAGCTCTCTTTCTTCTATTTCTTCAATTCCGGTCCAGTATTTCACTGGTGAGTTTCAGTCTCATCGATCTATCCATAGTCGATAAGGCAGTGTGAAGTCTCTGACTATTAGTGTGCTACTGTTAATGTCTTCTTTGAGGTCTATTAATAGTCGTTTTAAGTATTTTGCTGGCCCCTGGTTTGGCACATATATGTCTAGTAGTGTGATTTCTTCCTGGTATGCATACCCCTTAATTATTAAGAAATGGCCTTCATTGTCCCTTTTAATCTTTTTCAGCCTGAAGTCTATATTGTCAGACACGAGTATGGCTATACCCGCCTTTGTGGAGGAGTTGTTTGCGTGGAGAATGGTCTTCCAGCCTTTGACTTTGAGTCTGTGTTTGCTCTGATTATTCAGATGTGTTTCTTGTAGGCAGCATAATGTCGGATTCAGTTGTTTAATCCATTTTGCCACCCTATGTCTGACCGTTGATGTTGAGAGAGATTATTGTCATTGGATTTTGTGCCATCTTCCTGTTTAAATTTGTTGTGGTTTTGGGTTGTCTTATTTTACAATAGACCCTTCAATCTTTCTTTGAGAGTTGGTTTTTAGTCTATGAATTTCCTGAGTTGTTGTTTATCCGTGAAGTTGTGTATCTTTCCTTCACATCTGAAAGTAAGTCTAGCTGGGTAAAGAATTCTTGGCGAAGCCTGCAGTTGACTGAGTCTTTTCACAATATCCCACCATTGTTTTCGGGCTTGGAGTGTTTCATCTGAGAAGTCTGCTGTAAATCTCAGGGATGCTCCATTGTATGTGATTTCCTTATTTGATCTTGCTGCTTTCAGTATTCTATCTCTGTCTATCGTTTTTGTCATTTTAATAAGGATGTGTCTTGGAGTATTCTTATTGGGGTTTCTTTTAGCTGGTATCCTACGGGTCTCCTGTATCTGGGAGCATGCTTTCTTCAGTTCAGGGAACTTCTCAGCAATGATGGCTTTGACAGTTTCTTCTTCATCAGGGTTTTCTTCTTGCCCTTCTGGGACCCCAATGATGCGTATGTTGTTCCTTTTGGCTTCATCCTGATTCTCTCTGGTAGTCTGTTTATTGATTGTGAATCTTTTTTTCCATATTCTTGTGCTGTCTACAGAATCTCTGAACCTCGTCTTTGAGATCACTAATTCTTTCTTCAGTAGCATTTACTCTGCTCTGGAGGCCTTCCCCTGTGTTTTTCAGTTAACTTACCTCATTTTTAATATCTGTCATTTCTGCTTGTGCTTTGTTCTGAAATTTACTCAATTCTGCTCTTATGTCCTCTTGTATTTTATTGACTTTGTATTCCATTGTTTCTTTGAGTTCCTTGTGCATCTTTAACAGTTCCTTCCGAAATTCCTTTTCAGAGAGGTATATAGCTCATCATTATTGCTTGACTCATCTGTATTAGTGACTTCAATGGTAGAACTTGAAGGAATTCTGCGCTGCTTTACCATAATGACTATCGTAGGTTGAAAATGTGTGTTTGGGGTGTCTAGTAAATAGAGTTAGTAGGTGCCTGAATTACTTTGAAGTTAGGGATGTATAGTAAAGAATGTAGGGGCAAATGCTCAGTAGTATCTCAGGTAGATAGATATTACTTGCGCGGATGCTAGTGTGTCCGCACGGTTTTGAATTTTGGAGTGTCGCTGGGTGGTTCTGGAGTCAGGGGGTCAGGGTGGAGGCAGTCCAGTGGAAGATCCGAAAAAGCTGGGTGTGGCTTGGTCCCCTTCGCAAAGCCTCAGCCCTTTATGCTGGAAGGGGGTGCCTCGGGGACTGCCCGCTGCGGAACACACCTGGTGGGGAGAGCTGGGAGCTGCTGGGCATCGGGGTGGATGGGGTCAGGAGGGTGGTCCAAAGATGGGTGTGGCTTGGTCCCCTTCACAAAGCCCCAGCCCTTTATGCTGGAAGGGGGTACCTTGGGGGCTGCCCGCCGCAGGAACGCACCTAGTGGGGAGAGCGGGGTGCTGCTCCACTGGCCATTTTATAAGAAACCCCAGCAATGACTTGTCATAATCTTGGAAACAAACTAATATCAATTATTACTCATTCTTTTCTTTAAAAATACAAAAATAAAATTTATAATTATAAGAAAAAATGATAATTATAAGTATTACCTGTAAAAGCAGAGCAAAATAATTGTAATACACAAATACTTTAAATGTTTATTATCATTACAGATGTTATAGCATTGGATAGGTCAGGAAATCACACATAGAAGACCTGTGCTCTACCACAGAGCCACATCCCCAACTACACTGTAAAAATTTTTACAACAGCTATAGGAGTTCAGACTGCATAATTCCCTAAAAATGTGTGCAACTCTGTGTGTTTGTGTGCATGTATGTGTGTGTGTGTGTGTGTGTGCACGTGCATGCTTGAACACACACACATTTTCAGAACAGGGCATCAGCTTGCATTTTTATTGTGACAAAAGTATGTGCTTCTAAACAGGAAAAACTGATTTAGGAAAATGATCCCAAGAAACTGAAAATACTAGAAAATATCTTCCCTGAACTTATAGCATTTCAGTGTAATGTTAGAATTCCTAAGTGTTTCTATGTTTGGCAATGAGGTCAGCACTAATTCAACAGGAGGTGAGGACTAAAGTTCCTTGAGAGGTAATTTACAATGAAATACGCAGTGACCTCTGAAGTGCAATGAATGGAACAGGAGTTTTAGGCAGGTGTCCTGTAATAATAAAGAACAATAAAGTAGCAGACACTACAATCAAGCAGACAAACCTTTCTTCCCCCACAACAAGCACTATCATAGGTCAAGTCCTTTGGCATCAGCTCATCTGCAAAAGGTGGAGAGAGCAGCAAGTGGCACAAGGACCCCTCTTAGTCTAAATTTCATGAGTATACCAAAGCAATATTCTTTTTCTCTAAAACAAAAGTCATCATCACACCTCTAGCATATGTTTAAATAGAATTCAGAAAGGCCAAAGATAGACCATGGGTAGAAAAATCCCCCTTTTAGGGGAAAGGGGATTGATTTTGCTAATCCAATAGTCTAAACATTAAATCCTTGTAATAACAGAAAAACCCTTTGAGCACATAATTGAGTTTCAACAAAAAATAAAAGTCCTTAAAATGACTAAAAGTAAGGAATATAATTCATTCTTTTAAAAAAATTTAAGATCAATAAATTAGATCATGTTTATTTGATTCACTGGTAGTCAATTTAAACCACCTTTGTCCCCAGAGTCCTAGAGTCAGATCTGTCACATAAAGTTTAGCTATTATATCTCTTGGTTGCAAATGCAATAGTGTCTAACCAGACCCGGCTATTATAATTTATAATTCCTGAGTGTTCATCTATGTAAATCCAAGCATCCAGAACTGTGTTGCCAGAAATTGTGGAAATTTAGAGCAAATTCACAGGTACAAGAATGCTAAAAATTTTCAAAGGAAGGTGCCAAAGCTATAGTACAGTGGGTGGGGTACTTGACTTGCTAACATCCTACCCAGGTTTGATCCCCTGGCATCCCATATGGTTCCCCGAGCAATGCTAGGAGTCATTCCTGAGTGCAGAGCCAGGAGTAACCCTTGAACATCACAGGGTGTGACCCCCCAAATAAAGCAAAAATTTTTTTTCAAAGGAAAAGGAGACACATAACTCAGAAATCTCATATACAAGTAAAGAAAGGTTATAACTTCAAGATGGTATTACTCTCCTTTCAGTGACAATGCATCTTTGCAAATATTTGCTTTTGAGGACAGCTGTGATTAAAAACTAAGTAACACCTCAATTAATTTGGCATAATAGGTGGCATAATAGGTATTCGGTCTAGGTACAGGGCCTGAAAATTTATAAAATGTCGAGTAGAATCAAAGAACAATATTTGTCTTTCAATTTCAATGTAGTACTTTTTTTTACAAATGTTATATGAAGGCATAAATACTATGCCTCACATTAATATACTACCTGTATCTAATCAATGAATAATCAGTTGGCTATTTCCTTTTTGGTATAAGAAAGCAATTGCAGACACAAGTATGAGCTGTGAAAATGTTGGAAGCCGTTGTTTTATCCTCTTGGTTATAGCTGGTATTCTGTGGACCAATACATAGGATAGGTATTGGTTCACAGGAATGTAAAGGTTAAGGTTGAAGAGTGCTGTTCAACAATCAAGCAACAAAAGAAATCTACTGGAAGAATGTCCATAACCTTGATTCAAGTCCTGTGCTGGCGCATTTGATATGATAAACCAATAACTCAAGCCTAACAGTGTTGCATCATTGTTAATTATATAGAGTTCCCTTGTGCTAAATCCTTGTAGAAACACCATGAGAAAAACACTTTTACTACCCAATTTAAGTTCCCATTTTGGTTCCAGTTATGCGACTTTTGAATCTTTGTCTGTAACCCCATCTATAGGTGTCTAAATATCACCTAGTTAGAATTTCCCAAGTTTCTTGTATACCTGACCCATTTCACTTGACTTGCAGAGCAATCCTAAATATAAGGTTCACTTGATCACTAGATCACTTGAATCCCATTATTCATCGATTTGCTCGAGTGCCAGAGTGGGTGCCAGTAACATTTCCATTGGACCCTCACACCAATTTATACATGTCCACTTGTATGCACACTAATGTTCTATAGTTAATTTTTAAAACTCAGTAAATGTGTACTCTGTAACAGGCAAATTGCAGAAGCTTACACACCATTGATTTTGATTTTCAGTAGTAAATTGGGGAGGGATCATCTTACTAGCAAAGTTGGTAGGCAGAAACAATGCGCACAACTGGCAAAGACAGTGCCCACCACTAGTAAAGTGACCCTTGACTAACTCCAGGAGACTCTCAGTGTCTTTAAAAGACACCAGGGGGCATTTGCTTTTGTTTTTCTTATCTGGCTTAGATTGTCGTTTACCCAGATAACTGTGCATAACTACCACAAATTAGCAAAACCGCTTTGTCTTCTTACAAAATTAGGTCTGAACACCTATAGCATTTGACTTGATGGGGGAAAAAAGTCAAATAGCATTATCATTTCTTTAATAAATTAAAAAAAAAAGAATAGCCTCAACCATGGAATCATTTTCTTCCAACTGTAAGACAATTATTTCCCCTTCCTCATTTTACTAGAAAGACCCCCAAGGTACTTGTATTGAATGTCTCATGAGATTTTTAAGGGAACTAAAGCAACCCTCACCCTTCCTTCCCAAAGGAAATCTTTACTCTTGTATTTGCTTTTCTTTGCACCTAACCTGAGGCTATTCTTTCTCTCTCCTAATATAAATCCAAATATTCATTAAAACTGAAGTGATTATAAAATGATCACAGTAAAAGAAACATCAGGGTTGATTTTGTATGAACAAGCAACTTTCTGGAAACAAAATGCCCTTTACTTTCCCAGGCACTATTAAGTAAATTTCCTCTTTCAGGACCCTAATCAACATCTTAGAAGGGCAAATTCATCTCTTATGGGTAATGATTTGCTCCCACCGAATAGTTTAATTACTCCAGCTCACCAAAGGTTCAGGTCCACTGTAATTAGAATACTATAAACTTCAACTGGGTATATCAAGGACAGTCATTTGTGTCTTTGCTTTGTCCTATTTTCACAAGTTCTCAAAGTAAGTTTTCAAAGTTCTAATAGCTAGATATTTAGAGTGGATTTGTTTGAATCTATCAACACACTGCCTTGTGCTGAAAAAATTTAGAATGCGAGTTTGTTATTTGATATAAAATTTAGCATCTATAGATAATAATATATACTTTTGCACTAATGTAAACATAGAACCCAAGTTATAATATAAAATGATTAAATAAAAAATATAAAGATAGCTACTACATTTATTCAGGTTAAAACACATAAGTAAACACTGGACCTAGAATAGAATTAAATAAATATTTAAATGATTGTGTTAGTAGCTGCTTAGCTACTACTTCAGTTTCAAGTCAGGTAAATTAAGATTGGCGAAGTTATGAAACAAAATGATATAGCTAGTTCAACCCTTGACTGGTCCCAGGATAGTCTCAGTGTCTTTAAAAGAAACTTAGTAGTGGTATGGATTTTTGATTGTTCATTTGTTTTTGATCTGACTAAGATTTTTTGTTTTCACAGAAGATTCCATATAACTACTGCTAATCAAGCTAACATTGCCTTAAAAAATTAGGTCTGAACACCTACCTGTGGCATCTTATTTGGTGGAAGAAGTCATAACAATATTTCATAATAAAAATTATTTTTAAAAAAATTAGCCTCAATCATATTTTTTGTTTATTTTGGGGACTCCCAACCGATATTAAGAGGACTTGGGGTCACTACAATGATACTTTAGCCAGACAGGTCAATATTTGGATTGATGATACAGATTAACTTGGGCTCAGCAGTGTAAAGGGTCTCCCAGTACTCTGAAAATGTTTGGGGAATCATGCAGTGCTATGAATAAAATTAGAAATCAACTGTCTTACAACTCAGACTCTCACTATGTCTCATACTGTATATATTCCCATCAGTCATTTAGAGAACTACAGTTTTTCTTTGTGATTTTACTCTTTGCAAAATATCTTTAAACGTAAGAACAAATAATCAAATCCAAATATCCAATTGCACACAAAGTAATCTATGAAACATTTTGCTTGTGTAAGATATTAGGTTAAAAATAAAAGTCAGTAAAGTTAATCAATATTAGCACTCTGCCCTCAAGACACATATAATCTAGAAATTTCTAATAGCATTTATTTTTTCTCAAAAAAATTGTCAAGGTATTCAATTAATATTAAAAATATTCAAGGTTGCCATGGAGGCAGACTGGTGGGGGGAGGGAATCGGGGACATTGGTGGTGGGAAATGGGCACTGGTGGAGGGACGGGTGCTGGAACACTGTATGACCGAAACTCAAATATGAACATCTTTGTAATTGTATATCTCACAGTGGTATAATAAAATACTTATAAAGCATATTCAAGGTTAAGGCCAGAGAGATAGTACAACGCTTAGGGGGTTTGCCTTGCACTTGGCCTACACAGGTTCAATTCCTGGCATCCCATATGGTTCCCAATGCACTGCCAGGAATAATTCCTGTGTGCAGAGCCAGGAGTAACCCCTGAGCATCACTCTATGTGACTAAAAAAAAAACGCCAAAAATTTTTTTTAAGGTAGGCTTATTCAAGTAAAGTCTACAAATTACTAACTTTTTCAAATGAGAATTTGTTTTATTTTTTAAAGAGTTGACAACTTTCAACAAGCATTTTACATTTTCTCCTGGCATGCACCATTATTTTATAAAGAACTTATTCTTAAATCTATGCATTTCTTTTTTTTCCTCTTTTATATTTGGAAGCCAATTTATAGAAGCCACACCTGAATGAATTCCTAATGACCTATTTTAACTATTTTGAGTTTATCTTAAGTAGTTTGATTAACCTCTCCTGTAAAATATCTCTTTTCTAAATATAGAACATATTATTTTCTTAATCTGATGAAGCCCCTTTGGACTTTAAAGTTCTCCCTTAGTTAGGGAGGATAGAGTGGAAAGAAGGCATTAAAGTCATCTACTACAACTATCAAAATTGGGACTAGAGTGATAGTACAGGGTAGGGAGTCTGCCTTACATGCATCCAACCGGGTTTGAGTCCCAGCATCCCACATGGTTCCCCTGAGCATCTGTGGATGTGACCCAAAAAAAACAAATAAAAAATATTGTCAAAATTAATTTAGCAACTTCTGAAGAAGCTTCCTGCCCACTCTGCAAGAAAAAAAGGATAATTTTAAATGTAAACAGAAAATGTTTTCTACTGAATTTTTTGTATTGAAGGGTCCCCCCATATTTTTTGTTTCTTGTGTTCTATAAGTTTCATAAATACTTTATTAGATAGAATACCAAAAAATCCATTAATATTCAAAGGAGGTTTATGTATATGTGTGTATATATACGTTTATATATATACAGTTATATATATACATACATACATATATATATATATATATATATATATATATATCCGGTTTGATTTGTTTTGTTGAGATATTTTTTGTTTAGGGTTTTCACAACCACTAGTAAGATGACTCTGGGGGGTCATTCCAGTAATACATTGCCAGACACTTCAATGTTTGAGCTGCTGATACTTGGGCTACTTGGACCCAGCACTACTAAGGGTCACCCAGGACCCTGCTAATGCATGGGGACCGCATAGTGCTTATAATTAAATATTAGGGATTCTGTATGCCTCCAGCATGCACTATAACCATTTGAGTCATCTCTCTGAACCATGTATGTATACTTTTAATTCTATCTTTACTGTATTGAAATCAATGAGAATCCAGGGTTCCATATGATTTATATCTGTGCTACACTTACTAAAGCTCAACAGAAGTAACTAAATACAATAATATTTTGTTAGTCTCTTCACAGAAATGTATTTTTATTGTGAAGTTTAAGAAAGTTAAAACCAAGAACATACAACGTCAGCAGTACTTTAAAGATCAAGACTCAGCCTTCTTAATTATGACCTTCAAAAGATGTGCTGAGGCATGTTTGCGCCACTGGGTACTCAGAGTCCAACAACTCTCAGACTCCATGTGTGGTCTTAAACATCTGGCATAAAATTTCAACTGCTCTGGACCAGATTCCCTAATGTTGAGTTACACAGTGTCTCAAATTAGACTAGGACCGATGTCACAATGGTGCTTTATCTTTTTGTGTCATCAACCCAGTGCAGCTGTTTTTCCCTCTTACCGTAGAGATTTCTTGTGTCAGAACTTCTGCTAAAAGAGTCAGTCCCATTTTACAAAGTTAAAGTCTGGCGACAGATGGTTAAACAGAGTGCGCATTTCTTGTGCACCTGTAATTGGCATGTGTACTACAGAGCACCGAGGAAGCAGGAGAGAGCAACCTGAGCCTGGCCTTTTTTGCTATTGACAGCAGTTCATATTTCCAGGATAGATTTACTTCCAAGAATTTTGTTTCATTGTGAGATGCCATTCCTGATTTTTTAAAAAATTTTATTTAAACACCGTGATTTACAAACTACAAAGTTTTTCACAATACAGTTGTTAGAAAGATTCATTGCTCAACACTATTCCCACCACCAGTGTTCTCCCACCACCAGATATCCTTATTTCTCAACCACCCCTCACCCCCACACCTGTTCCCTTAACCGTTACTAATCATATTGACCATGACCCCATATATGGGAATGGTATTGATAAAGTCATGACCTTTTTCCAGGTTGTTATGTGGGAATCTTGCCAATTTTGTTCTTGCATTAACTTTCTGAGTTTCTAGAACATAGGGGGCTTTCTACTAGTCAATCCCAAACCCACCACCATTGTACCTACAGACAACAGTTAATTCAAATTTTTCTCAATCTTGGTTTGAGCCTGTCCTAAGCATACACTGAATAGTCTATTCTATATTGCTTGTTGGAGCTAATTCTCTAAATACAATTGATGAGTATATTCTTAGGTGATAGTCAATGGAGATTATTAAATCTCACAATGGACCCACTAGGCCACTTGAGTCCATTATATAAGACATTATCGATAAATTCCCAAGCACCACCCATCGCAACCAGACATAGTGACCACACACTTGTGATTGTATGCCCCCTACTTAATTCTACAAAATGTGATGAGATAACTGGTGCATCAGAATACCAGTCTTTGAGGCATTGAGCACCACGGTAAAAATTGTAGCCGCTCTGCCTAGTGTCTGCAAGTCTGGATCATGGCCAACAGTACCAGAAGGGGGTTGTGGGTGGGCCCTTCAGGCCTTCCCGATTCCTGTTTTTTAGTTCATAAAATAGTTGCATCATAATTTGTTGGATGACAAGCTTAGCTAGTTTGGGAGCTTTGCTCTTTTATTCACTCACAGCTTAATCTACTTAAATGTTCTTAAGCAAAGGTTCATTCTAATGAGATGTCTCTTCTACGTAAACACTGATCGAGGGTATGGCAGTTACAGAAATCATCTTGACTCTGAATAACTTGTGATTTATTATACATCTACTAAGATTTCTATGTTTTCTAGATTGGGCATAGATCCTCTTTATACCCACTGCATCCAGCGTGGGTCAGTTAGAATTTACCAGGAGACTGCCACCCTGACTATGTTGAGACTATTTTTAAGATTATAGGAAGGATCATACTAGTTTGCCCTCACTCAAGGAAGTGTGACCCTTACAGTATATGGATAACAAGATAATCAGAATCACCCTGGTGCAGATAATAAATAAGAAGGACGTTGTGGGTACCACCCTAGATACACAAAACCCAGGAAATTAAGATGTATTACTTTATATCAGCCACCCCTCTCTCCAGTGTTTTACATAAGATATAATCTCAGAAGAAGAGATTAGTCCTTGTTGTAATCCTTTGTTTATACATGCAATAGGGTGTGGTACCACCCTTCTACAAGCTATTTAGGGTTCTTTGTTGACAGAACCCTCCCTGTCCACAGATAGAATTACTTTGGTGGATATAAGGTATTGAGGCCCCTTTCCCATTTTTCCTGCTCCTTCTTTTTGGGTAGGACTCCTCTCAGGTGAGATCCTCTCTCTTTGGTGGGAGACTTGGGCTTTTTTGTATGGTTTGAGTTCTGACTAGAGCTAGAGTTCTTTCATTATATTGGATTGTGGTGTTAGAGCTTTTGTACTATTAAAAGCCTTTTTGTGCCATTTTTGACCGGGCAATCTCTCCTATTTAAAAATGTATATGCCACTTTTTTCCCAAAATAATTCTAAGATCTATTATCCAATAACATTTACAAGAAGAAATAGTATAAGAATGTTTATTACAGAATTGTTTGTAATTGAGCTCATTTGAAAATGTATGTTATCAACAAGAACTGATTTAAGTACATCTTGGTCCATTCACACATTGACATTCTGGCAAACATTCATTGAAAGTGCTAATACCAACCTAGAACTTAGCATTAAATATAGGCAAAAGATACACATGACAACCTCTTAGGGTATGAATTGTAATCCACAATGTGGAAGGGAAGGAAAAGAGAAAGAAATAAAGAACCTGTCATAGAGGCAGGCTAGGGGAGGGGGAGGGAATCGGGGACACTGGTGGTGGGAAATAGGCACTAGTGGAGGGATGGGTGCTGGAACACTGTATGACCGAAACCCAAATATGAACATCTTATGAACATCTTTGTAATTGTATATCTCATGGTGGTATAATAAAATATTAAAAAAAATAATAAAAGCCTTTTTGGACCTGCGCTGGACTCGTGAGTTTTCATCCGTTCCCCAATCAGTCTCGGAGGTAGAGAGAACTTCTCTCCTGGTTCTGTCTGAGACCTCAGCGGCTCCCCCAACCACTGGCACCCCTGGGTGCGCTTGGTTCTTGCAGCTGCACAACCAACGATGAAGTTGGTAGAAGGGTTGATACCGTATAATCCACCAGCTCTAGCGTGCTCAGGACTGACTAGGCAGATCCTGAAAAGCTAATAATAGTCTAACAAGTGGTTCACCTTTTTCAAAAGTCCATTTAGTTGGCACAGAGGTTGACAGTATTCTCTCCCCATGAGATTCAGGATCTAAAAATTCCAAGATGCACCTTAAATCCTTTAACGTCAGCCATTTGCTCCCTAAAATGAAACCCATACTACCTGGGGAGCAGGTCCTTTTATCCCTGTTTTCATCATGTAAGGATCTTGACTAGGGCGTATTGTAACAATTTTCTTTCTTTCTTTTTTTATTTATTTATTTATTTATTTATTTATTTATTTTGCTTTTTTGTGTCACACCCAGGGACGCTCAGGGGTTAGTCCTGGCTCTGCACTCAGGAATTACTATTGGTGGTTCTCAGTGGACCATATGGGATGCTGGGGATCAAACCCGGGTAGGCTGCATGCAAGGCAAACGCCCTACCTGCTGTGCTATCACTCTGGCCAGCATAATAATTCTTAAAGATCCAGTGAATTTAGCTGTTGAGACTTCAGTGTATGGCATTTAGGCCAGAAATATTTAAAATAGGGGAATATTTCTTGTACTTTTCAAAATAAGATGACAAGCAATTCAAAAGGTGTTAGTGATAAAAAGCAACCACTTTTTAGTAGTTTAGAGTAGTGAAATTTCAGATGATATTAAATGAAATCCTCTACCCTCTCTGGACTAAATAAATCAGGAAATATAATAAGGCCAGTTCATTGTATGACTTCAGGGATGCCATTTACATCATAGTCTAAATCAATAATATCCCTAAAGTTATACAGTTCACAGTATATATGACCTGAATGTGCAATTCTCTATAGAAGCAAATAATAGTCTCTTCTGAACCAGTCCATTTTCCCACCTAATATTAAAATGTGGGATATGAAGTTCTTATTTTTGCTTTAAAGTTTAGGACCAGCATGTCTTTACTCAGAAATTACAGGGCTGTTGGAGCTTTGCTATGCTATATGTTTTTCTAAAAGCTTCACTTTCCCATAATCTAATCCTCCCGAAAACCTCCATAAGCTAATTATTATTAACATTTGCATTCTACAAAGAAGAAATTCTCCCAAGATAAGAAAACTAGAAAGTAAGATTTTAACTCCAAACCTTATCAGTCTGATCAGAAGTTTTGGTTTTATGATCTCCATTCTACAATGTCTCCAATTTCTTAGCTTTTCAGTGATTTGATTTCTAGTAAAGATTGTGTGCCTACATATCAAGCACTTTAGTGAACAAGGCAGAAGAAATTCCTATCCTTGGGAATCTTGCATCATAATGGAAAAAAACAGAAAATAGCTAGAAAAACAAGTATTAACAAAGGATAAGTGCTGCAAAGAGTGATAAGTACTGTGATCATAATAAAATAGAAGAACAGAATATAAAGTTAGAGCGTGAGCATTCGGAGACAATGCTTTAAAGAAGATCAGTAAAAGAGGAAAATTAAAATAAGGGTAGAAAAAAAAAAAAAAGTCACACACAAATCTGGGGTGGTGATGGTGCAATACTCTAGAAGTTCAAAAACTGTGAAGTAGGAAAACGCTAGTGTGTTTGAGAAAAAGAAACTGAAAATTGTTGCCACATTACTGAGCAACAAGAAGTGTGGTATAATATGAGAATAGTGGCAGAGGCAGGGACAGATTATGTAGGTTCTTGGAAGTTACTTGGATCTTTTTCTAGAAACCATGGAAAAACAGTGAAGGATTTAAGGGAATATATTTATATGATGTGACTTGTAAACTCTAAAATGCATGATATCGTTCTCAATGTGGAATTAATCATGCAGGGTGGGTGAGTGAAAACAGGAAACCAGTTGGGGAGACTCTTGCACTCTACAAAGTTAAAGATAATGGGAAAACCTGACCTAGGGCATAATTGTGAGGGTGTGGCATGGAAATGACCCGAATCCAACCACATAGCTGTCAAAACTTGGGTCAAAAAGTGAGAGGAAGGGAAGAATTAATTATGTTTCCTGATTATTGGGGTGGTGCCTTTTGCTGAATAAGGGAAAAGTAATGGAGTTTCCATTCTACATTCTTATAGTTCTTATAGTTGCTTGAAAAAGTAATCATTTGTTCTTGCTTGTGTTTAGTTTAAAATATCTTTAAGACCTTCAAGAAGAGTTATAGTGAAGCAGCCAACGAAACTAAGTTTGACAACAAGAGCTAGAGATTAAAACAGGGAGACATCAATGCAGAGTTGAAAATCATCAGTTTGGATGGCATAAAAGTACAGACTTTAAAAGTGATCGATGTGGAGCCATACCTACATTCGGAAACAGGGGGCAAGAGTGGTTTTCCTTAAGGAAATTCAGATAGCAGAATTAAGACAGAGAAAAGACAAGAGAAAGACCTTGGTGAAACTCAAATGCCAAGAGAAAGATTCACAAGATATGGAAGAGAAACAACCTAAGGCAGGAGAAAACCCAGAGGGATGCCTTTGAGCATTCTTTTTTTCTATCACTTAGGTGGAACAAAAAGTACTGGCCTGGGTACCAACCTGGGGAGAATCAAAAAGGTCAAGTGAGACACTAGATTAAAGAAAGGGACTGTCCTGTTCAAGCTCTTCCAGGAAATAGAAGAAACAGAAACACTCCCAAACAGCTTCTACGAGGCACATATCACCCTGATACCCAAAGCAGGGAGAGACAACACAAAAAAGAAAACTACAGACCAATATCCCTGATGAACACGGATGCTAAGATCTTCAACAAAATACTAGCAAACAGAATCCAAAGACTCATCAAGAAGATTATACATCATGACCAAATAGGATTCATCCCGGGTATGCAAGGATGGTTCAACATTCGCAAGTCAATCAACATAATACATCATATCAATAAGAGAAAAAATAAAAACCATATGATCCTATCAATAGACGCAGAGAAAGCATTTGACAAGATCCAGCACCCGTTCATGATTAAAACCCTCCAGAAAATAGGAAATGAAGGGACTTTCCTCAAGATAGTTACAGCCATCTACCAAAAGCCCACAGCGAGCATCATTCTCAATGGGGAAAAGTTGAAAGCCTTCCCCCTGAGATCAGGGACAAGACAAGGTTGCCCACTCTCACCTCTTTTATTCAATATAGTACTGGAAGTACTTGCCATAGCAATCAGAGAAGAAAAGGACATCAAGGGCATCCAGATAGGCAAGGAAGAAGTCAAGCTATCATTATTTGCAGATGACATGATATTATACCTAGAGAACCCTAAACTCTCTACCAAAAACTCCTAGAAACAATAGACGCATATAGTAGAGTGGCAGGATACAAAATCAACACGCCAAAAGTCGGTGGCTTTCCTATATACAAATAACGAAAGAGAAGAAAGGGATATTAAGGGAAACAATTCCATTCACAATTGTGCCACAGAAAATCAAATACCTAGGAATCAACTTACCCAAGTGTGTAAAGGACCTGTACAAAGAAAACTACAAGACACTGCTCCAAGAGATAAAAGAGGACACAAGGAAATGGAAACACATTCCCTGCTCATGGATGGGGAGAATCAACATTGTCAAAATGGTAATACTCCCTAGAGCTCTATACAGATTCAATGCAGTCCCTATGAGGATACCCATGACATTCTTCAAAGAAATTGACCAAACAATCCTGAAATTTGTATGGAGCGATAAACCCCCCAAGGATAGCTAAAGCAATCCTCGGGAAAAAGAAGATGGGAGGCATCACCTTACCCAACTTCAAACTGTACTACAAGGCAGTAGTAATTAAAACAGCATGGTATTGGAATACAAACAGACCCGTGGACCTATGGAATAGAATTGAGTATCCTGACACCCAACCTCAAACACATGATCATTTAATCTTTGATAAAGGTGCAACGAGTCTAAAATGGAGTAAGGGAAAGCCTCTTCAATAAGTGGTGTTGGGAAAACTGGGCAGCAACATGTAAAAAAATGAATTTGGACCTGTGTCTAACACCATGCACAAAAATCAGATCAAAGTGGATTAAAGATCTCAATATCAGACTTGAATCCATAAAGTACATTGAAGAAAATATAGGAAAAACCCTCCATGACATTGAAGCTAAAGGCATCTTCAAAGATGAAACATCTCTAACAAAGCAACTAGAAGAAAAGATAAATATATGGGACTACATGAAACTAAAAAGCTTCTGCACCTCAAAAGAAACAGTGACTAAGATACAAAAGCAGTCCACAGAATGGGAAAGAATATTCACCCAATACTCATCTGATAAGGGGTTAATATCCAGGATATATCAGGCACTGGTAGAACTTTACAAGAAGAAAACAAACAACCCCATCAAAAAATGGGGAGAAGAAATGAACAGAAACTTCAGCAAGGAAGAAATTCGAATGGCCAAAAAACATATGAAAAAATGC
Organism: Cryptotis parvus; assembly: GCA_021461705.1. Taxonomy (NCBI): domain Eukaryota; kingdom Metazoa; phylum Chordata; class Mammalia; order Eulipotyphla; family Soricidae; genus Cryptotis; species Cryptotis parvus. Next base: position 73,801 of record JAJIBD010000337.1, read on the forward strand.
TCATCATCACTAATCATCAGAGAGATGCAAATCAAAACAACAATGAGATACCACTTTACACCACAGAGACTGGCACATATTCAAAAGAACAAGAACAACAAGTGCTGGCGTGGGTGTGTGGGAAAAAAGGGACACTCATCCATTGTTGGTGGGAATGCCGGCTGGTACAGCCTTTCTGGAAAACAATATGGACATTCCTCCAAAGACTAGAAATTGAACTCCCATTTGACCCAGCCATACCACTCCTGGGAATCTACTCTGGGAAACCAAAAATACGCAGCAGAAACACCATCCCTACTTTTATGTTCATAGCAGCATTATTCACAATAGCCAGAATCTGGAAGCAACCCGAGTGCCCGAAAATAGATGACTGGATAAAAAAGCTTTGGTACATCTACACAATGGAATACTATGCAGCTGTTAGGAAAAATGAAATTATAAAATTTGCCTACAAATGGATAGACATGGAGAAGATTATGTTGAGCGAAATTAGCAAGAAGGAGAGAGACAGTTACAGAATGACTGCATTTATCTGCATAACATAAATATATAGGTACATATTATGATACCAATATCCAAGGTCAAGTGAAACATACATCAGGAGGTCCTGTCAAAGGTGGAAATTATCACAAACGTGTGGGAGTCAGAGGCTAGGTAAGACAGAAAATGGAACAGTGTGCTAACAATTGTGAGGGTACTAATGCCAACCTAGAACTGAGCATTAAATAGAGGCAAAAGGATACGCATGACAACCCTTTAATGTATGTTCTGTAATCCATAGTCTGGAGAGGAAGGAAAAGAGAAAGATAGAGAAATGGAAAGAAATAAAGAACCTGCCATGGAGGAGGGCTGGGGAGGGGGGGGAACCGGGGACGTTGGTGGTGGGAGATGGGCACTGGTGGCGGGATGGGTGCTGCTACACTGTATGACCAAAACCCAAATATGAACTTTTTAATTGTATATCTTTGTAATTAAAAAATAAAAAAATTAAAAAAAAATTAAAAAAAATAAAAAAAAAAAAGAAAGGGACTGGAACTTATAAAGGCAACAGAGATTTTTTAAGTTGCTCATCTCTGCCATCTTCTCAACTTATAAACCTGAGAAAAATCAGTTTTCTTTTCATTCTCAGATCACCACTCTGTATAATTATACCTCACAGTATTTTTTGTATTTTTTCTGTATGTCAAATGAATTAACATAGGTATAAGGTTGACTGGCTTATAGTAAATTGAATGCCTTACTATAAGGACTTCAAATGTGATGGTTTTGAGACACATCATTCATATTTGGGGTTCTCTTTTTAAAAGGAGGAATTTTGTCCTCCAAACACCTTATTTTAATTCCTAACTCTATCAAAATACTGGTAATAATATGAACGTTATGGAACCTTTGAACTAATTTCTACCTTTAGAAATGGGTTGAAACCAGCAACCATGTAGGGGCAGCATATTAGGATGACAGATGCAGAATGCATGGTAAATAGGAAAATCTTAATGAATAATGTATCATTTTTATTACATTAATTATTATTATTATTCTTATCTAGCTCACATTATCTAGAGCACCACTGCTCAGAACCAGGATTCCAAGTTCTGAATTTTGACTGTTCATTCAGTGCTCTTTTCATGAAAGTGTGTCATTTTATAGCATTTATCCAAAGCCTATCTGTTGTATTAAAAATACAAATAACGTTTTCTACAGAATTGTAGTAACTGCCCCTATACTCACCAAAGGATCACAGTCAATGTTATCTTTGATCCCGTGGTTCCATAATACCGTGGTGCTCATAATATCTTTCCTAGGTGAAAAAAGACTACCTCCTGTCTTCTCTGGGATGGTAAAGTTGAGTAGCAAAACTATGTTTTTTACTGCATTGAGTAGCTCACAAGAATAAAGAGGAACAAATTTCCATATTTACTCATAAAGAAATTACACATTCACATATTCCTATATTTTAGGATTAAAAAATTAGAGTTCTCAGACAGAAACTTAATTGCATATTTTACCCATCTCTGTTTAACATTAAAAATTTGTGAGAAAGAATGGTTATTATTAATAAATATTATAATTATCTCCAGTAAAATTCCTTTGAGTTCCTCAGATGAAAGATGCTTATGTAGAAAATAGATGATGATTCTTTTATGATTAGCTATATTCTATTCAAACTGCACTTAGTAAAATGTATGAATAATATTGTTAACAATGACTACTGTATTTTATACTTACATTTTCAAAGTTTTATTACTATATGAATAATATTCAGATAGTTTTCTCTAGTCGAGTTTTGTGTGTTTGCTTTGAATAACAGACCTAACTTGAAACAAATACTACTAAAATAGCTCCAACACAAAGAAATAAAAAGAATACTGTTGAAGTTTAGTGGCTATATACATATACAGTGAACATGAAATTAAACATAGGAAAGAAATATAAAGTTTTGAAAGAGATAAACTAGAATGTGAGTGGTAGATGTAATGAATCAGAGAATCAGAAACAACTTCTCTATGAATTAAAGTGGTATACATCTATACTCATATTGGAACCTAAATCTATGAGAGATTTCAAAAGGTAGAATTTTACCACTCCTCCAACCAAGTTTACAACTAGCTGAGAAAGCTGTACACACAGAGACACACACATATGTTTTTGCACATACACAGTCATATACATGCAAAGTGACATATAGGAAAAAATAGTTCAGGTTTAACAGCTATAAAAATATCTGTACTTGTCAATACATTTGCTTTATTTACTATTTTGAGCTAATTTACAGTTCTTTCAGATGGTCAAGACTATGTTTGAGTGGAACACTATAATCAATGCAAAGTCAACTTACTAGATCATTCTGCTATTGTCCTGATGAGCTGGACTATAGAGAATAGATGGAAAGTGTCTGAAGCTCTTTTAATCCAAGAGTAGGTGATAGCTGGTATATTTTAAGAAATGCTTGCATCTCTTTGGTTTCATAAATTACCACACAGTACAAGAGAAAGTTATTTCTTTGGAAATCCCTGTTTTCAGAGAAAATATGAGAGTTTATTTAGTGAATAATTAGTATGATTGCCAAGACCCCTGGGAAAAGAGTGAGTGGGTTGTGTTCCACCTCTGAGAAGAGGGTCATATTCTGTTACACAGTTAAAGTGGAAAAGCAAGGGCTCACTACGTCTTTGAAAGGACAAAAGATCTTGTGCAAGCTGTTTTTTAAAATATATTATATTAACCACCATGAGTTAAACAATTACAAAAATGGTCATGTTTGGGTTTCAGCCATACAGTGTTCCAGCACCCATCCCTCCACCAGTGCCCATTTCCCACCACCATTGTCCCTGATTCCCTCCCTCCTTCCCTAGCCTGCCTCTATGGCAGGTTCTTTATCTCTTTTCTCTCTTTCTCTTTTTCTCTCTTTTGCTCTTCCTTCTCTTACATATTGTGGATTGTAATACATATACTTAGAAATTATCATGTGTATCTTTTTGCCTGTATTTAATACTAAGTTCTATGTGGTAATAGCACTTTCAACAATTATAGGCACACTGTTCCCTTATCTCTCTTACCTAACCTCTGCTCCCACATGATTGTGGTAATTTCCACCTTTGACAAACCTCCTGATCCATGTTTCACCTGACCCTAGATGTTTGTATCATAATATGTATATATATATATATATGTGCATATATATTTTACATCATAAATATATGCAGTCATTCTATATCTGTCTCTCTCCTTCTGGCTAATTTCACTCAACATGATCCTCTCCATGTCCATCCATTTATAGGCAAATTTCATAACTTCAATTTTCCTAACAACTGCATCGTATTCTGTTTATGTAGATGTACCTAAGTTTCTTTATCCAGTCATCAATTCTATGGCACTCTGGTTGTTTCCAGATTCTGACTATTGTGAATAATACTGCTATGAACATAAAGGTGGTGATGGTGTTTCTGCTGCGTGTTTTTGCTTCCCAGGGTATATTCCCAGGAGTGGTATGGCTGGGTCAAATGGGAGTTCAATTTCTAGTCTTTGGAGGAATGTCCATATTGTTTTCCCAAAAGGCTGTACCAGTCGACTTTCCCACCAACAATTGATGAGAGTCCCCTTTTCACTGCATCCATGCCAGCACTTGTTGTTCTTGCTCTTTTGGATATGTGTCAGTCTGTGTTGTGAGATATCTCATTGTTGTTTTGATTTGCATCTCTCTGGTGACTAATGACGATGAGCATTTGTTCATATGTCTTTTGGCCATTCGAACTTCTTCCTTGTCGAAGTTTCTGTTCATTTCTTTTCCCCATTTTAAATGGGGTTGGTTGTTTTCTTCTTGTAAAGTTCTACCAGTGCCTGACATATCCTGGATATTAACCCCTTGTCAGATGGGTATTGGGTGAATATTCTTTCTCATTCTGTGGACTATCTTTGTATCTTGGCCATTGTTTCTTTTGAGGTGCAGAAGCTTTTTAGCTTCATGTAGTTCCATATGATAATCTTTTCTTTTAGTTGTTTTGTGGTGTTTCTTCTTTGATGATATCCTTAGCTTCAATGTCGTGGAGGGTTTTTCCTATATTCTTAATGTACTTTATGGATTCAGGTCTGATATTGAGATCTTTAATCCATTTTGATCTGATTTTTATTCATGGTGTTAGACAGAGGTTCAAGTTCATTTTTTTTTGCATGTAGCTGTCCAGTTTTCCCAGCATCACTTGTTGAAGAGGTTGTTCTTGCTCCATTTCATACTTTTTGCTTCTTTATCAAAAATTAATTGTTCATGAATTTGAGGTTGGTTGTCAGGATACTCTACTCTGTTCTATAGGCCCACATGTCTGTTTTTAGTCCAATACCATGCTGTTTTAATTACCACTGCTTTGTAGTAGAGTTTGAAGATGGGAAAAGTTATGCCTCTCATCTTCTTTTCCCAAGGATTGCTTTAGCTATCCCTGGGGGTTTATTATTCCATACAAATTTCAGAATGTTTGGTCAATTTCCTTGAAGAATGTCATGGGTATCCTTATAGGGATGGCATTGAATCTGTATAAAGCTATTGGGAGTATTACCATTTTGACAACGTTCTTTATGGATTCATTGATCTTCACTGAGAGCAGAACTGCAAATGAATAGCACCTTTCTTGATTTCAAGTTTCACCTAAGTGATTCCAAAGGCCTTGAAATTTCTGTAAGGCCTTCCCAGAGACAAAAACAGGTCTCCCATGCAAAAATTCTGTGACAATTAGTCATGTGTTTATACATTTTCCCTAACTTTTCCTCCCATTCAAGATATGTACCTTTGGCACATTCAACCAAACCCCATTTCTTATATGTACCATTTCCTTCTCTATCTCGTCCTCTTTTATGATACCCTCCTACAACATGATTTTCTCTTTTTTCACATTAGTATTGCAACCTGAATATCTTATCAATTTTGTTCTGTTTCTTTCTGTAGAATAGTAGGTTTTTCTGAAACATATGCTGCATTTCAAACTTCTGTTCATTCTAGGAAGCTTCATATAGTTCTTTACATTGCGCTGCATTTTTTATATTTCATCATGATGCCTGTTAATAGTTACTGAATTGAGGCTGTGTCTGACATCAGACCAATCACTGACCATGGCCTCTCAAGAAGCAATAACCATGCTGATGGTGAAATAAAACCCACAGTGGCCCAACTGATTGTTCAGCAAGCAGTGCCAGTATTGGTAATATATTGTGCTGTGAATTGTTCATGCCAGAGTACTGGGTTCCTGTAGGTGCTGATTCTGATTTTTGTTATTGTGACTTGTATGAGGTCACACCCAGCAGTTCTCAGTTTTGCTCCTGGTTCTGTGCTCAGGGTCAACTTCTGGTGGGGCTTGGGAGACTGTATGTGACACGGGATTTGAACATGCTTAACCTCTGTACTATTCAAGTACAGAGGTTAAGCATTGCCTAACTAACCTATTGCCTTAACCTCTGTACTATTCAAGAACCTTACCAGTGATATTGTCTCTTTAGCCCCTGATTCAGATTTCTAAAGTCACTGAATGTCCATCCACACACTTGTCTCTGCAATGTGTTGAATTGTTCATTTCAAAGAAGCCATAAATGCACATATTAAATTTACTCAAGTTTCATTTAAGAAAAAAAAGACACCATTACCTGGTAACCCAAATGTGTGAAATGCTTCAGAAGATTCTCCAGAGCACAGACACTCTTATGCCCGAGACATTTATCTTTTCCAAAGAACAAATTAAAACTTATAGATGTCAAGGTCATCCTCTTTTAAAAAAATAATTTTTCTTTTTATTGTGACCACCCATTCTATAGTTTGCGGAGGCTTGTGGAACATCCACAATAATAGTTGCATCAGTACTGTGGATGGGCCCACCAGCTCAGTGCCATGACCCAGACAACAATACCAGTCAAATTCTGCTTGGGGAACATGCAATAGCAGGGACTAATTCATGGTCTCCCACATGCTAGAAATATATTCGGCTTCCTAAACTCTCTCCCTAACCCCAAACCAAGTTTGTTCAAAAAGTGTGTTCATTCAAGCTTTCCCTGTTTTACACATACTATAATAAACATCATTTTTTCCTATATACTTTAAATATATTATCAGACTAGTAACAACTTTGTTCTGGCTCTTGGGCCACACCTGCCAGTACACAGGGATCACTCCTGTTGTACTTGGGAACCATATGCAGTGTCAAGAACTGAACCAGAGTCGGCCACATGCAGAGAAATTGCCTTAACCTCTGTACTATCTATCTGGCCCAGTAGTCACTTTTAATTAACAAAAATCCCCCATTGAATATGTACAACTGGAAAGAAAATTGTCTATCTGGGAATTTTGTTCCAAAGCAACCTAATTTTCTTGAACTTATGTGATGTTAGAAAAATTTGAATGAATTTTTAGGTGACCCTGTGATATTCACTCCCTCATGACTAAAACTTCACAAGAGATTTACTGTTACATTCGGAGCAATATAATAACTGATGATTTCTATTGCTTTGATTTTAACCAGCAAAAACTTATCCCATAGCAACTTGATGTGTTTGGACAGAGGCTCAAAGAGACATATAAAATGTAAAGACAATCTGCTTGAACCCAACAGAATGTTTCCTTATCTCCTAGCAAACTAGGTTTTGCACCCATTTCTGTCATCTCCGGCTATCTCTGATAAACCCAGCTAAGAATCAAAGGCCTCACATATATAAAATGAAGTTAGAGATATTGTAAAAAGCCACATGACTACATGAACTATTTTACTTAGAAATTGTTTTCCAACCTGTTGTAAAATATATTTTCAAAAACCACATTTCTAAAGCATTGTAAAACTGGATTACCCAGTTTTCCTCCACAACTATTTGCCATCTATAAACAAACATTCCATTGGACCTATATAGTCATTTTTTTAAATTTTTTTATTATACCACCGTGAAACATACAATTACAAAGGTGTTCATAATTGATTCTTGGTAATAGAGCATACCAGCACCCATCCCTCCACCAGTGCCCCATTTCCACCACCAATGTACCCCACCCCTCCCGCCCACCCCCATGCTGCCTTAATAGCAGGTACCCCTGTTTCCTCTCTTTCTCTCTCTGTCTCTCTGTCTCTGCATCTCTCGCCCTCTTATTTTACACATTGTGGCTAGCCCTGCAGATATTTAGAGTTTATCACTTAAGTCCTTTTGTGTATATTCAATGGTGAGTTTTAATCTGCCATTACCATTTCCTACATTTAGTAAAACACTGGTATCTATTTATGTCCTATTAATGAATGCAGTCATTCTATATCTGTCCTTCTCCTTCTGACTCTTTTCACTCAGCATGATAGTCTCCATGTCCATCCATTTGCAGGTAAATTTCATAATTTCATCTTTTCTGACAGCTGTATAATATTCCATAGTGTAGATGAACCACAGTTTCTTTAGCCAGTCCTCTGTTCTCGGGCATTTAGGTTTTTTCCAGATTCTAGCTATAGTGAATAGCGCAGAGATGAATAAAGAAGTACAGATAGTGTTTCTGCTATGTGTTTTTCAGTCACTCGGGTATATTCCCAGGAGTGCTATTGCTGGATCAAATGGAAGCTCAATATCTAGTTTTCGGAGGAATGCCCATATTGTTTTCCAAAAGGGCTGGACCAGTCGGCACTCCCACCAACAGTGGATCAGAGTCCCTTTTTCCCCACATCCACGCCAGCACCGGTTGTTCTTGCTGTTTTGGATGTGTGATACCCATGATGTTCTTCAAAGAAATTGAACAAACTCTCCTGAAATTTGTATGGAATAATAAAACTCCACGAATAGCTAAAGCAATCCTTGGGAAAAAGAAGATGGGAGGTATCACTTTCCCCAACCTCAAGCTTTACTACAGAGCAGTTGTAATTAAGACAGTGTGGTATTGATATAGAGACAGACCTGTAGACCTATGGAATAGAACTGAGTATCCTGAAACACATTCTCAAATATACAACCACTTAATCTTCGATAAAGGAGCAAAAAATATTAAGTGGAGCAAAGAAAGCCTCTTCAACAAATGGTGCTGGGAAAACTGGGTAGCTTTATGTAAAAAATGAACTTAGACCTCCTTCTAATGCCATGCACAAAAGTCAGATCAAAATGGATTCTAGATCTCAACATCAGACATGAATCTATAAGGTACATCGAAGAAAACATAGGAGAAACGCTCTACGACATCGAAACGAAAAGTATCTTTAAAGACGACAACACACCACTGACCAAGCAAATGGAAGCAAAGATAAACAAATGGGATTATATAAAACTTAAAAGCTTCTGCACCTCAAAAGAAATGGTGACCAAGATACAAAGACAATCAACAGAGTGGGAAAGGATATTCACCCAATACCCATCTGACAAGGGGTTAATATCCAGGATATATCAGGCACTGGTAGCACTCCACAAGAAAAAACAGCCAACCCCATCAAAAAATGGGGAGAAGAAATGAACAGAAACTTCCAAAAAGAAGAAATTGAATGGCCAAAAGGCATATGAAAAAGTGTTCTTCATCTTTAATCATCAGGGAGATGCAAATCAAAACAACAATGAGGTATGTAGTCATTTTCTATCATTTAATCTGATGTCCTCATACATTTGTATGCCACTTTGGAGATCATTTCTTAATCACAGAAAACTATAATATGTAAAAGTTGAGTTTAGAGTTTGAGCTATGTGCCAGAGAGTAGGTTTATGTGATTGAATTAACTTATTTTTTTTAAGATCAAGATGAGAATGCTGTTCTTCCTATTTCTCTAACTAGCCAATAAGACAAAAGTTAGTTTCTTGCTACCATTCCTAGAAGGTATGCAGTTACACTTAAGATACCACATTTGGGGGAGTTGTTTTATTTTTAACATAATTAATTAAATAGCATATTGTGTCAAGTCCTGGACTAAGCAAGCAGAAGCAAAATCAACAAGATATAAATCCCTCTTTGAGATAAAATTAAAACATGTTATATACTAGCACAATATGCTTATGTGGTTACTCTTACTCTGTTTTTTTTCGGCCAAGCGACAATCCCCACAATTGAGGTCTTGAACCTCCACCTTTTTATCCTCAGGATTCATAAGACCTATGCAAGGCTGGTAGTCAATCTTCCTCTGCTAAGGTCACATTTTTCCCTAAAATGCTACTAAGTGTCAGGATCTAGATTCAATTCTATAAAAGACTCACAAAATCCAGCAATGTATTATCCAATCTATTTTACAGAAGAAACTGAAAATCTGGAAAGTGGCTCTTCTTTCCCTAATCATATTATAATTTGTTCAAGGATTTGAGGTTAGATTCAAATGACTCAAAATATTCAAGACACTCAACACCTGACTCCAAAACCATCACAGTTGCTTACTTTCACATCTCAGTAATGCTAAATTATTTTTCCCTATGGTCAAAGTACTAGACTCCTAATAACTGTCAACCATCTCCTATCACTTTCACAGCCACCATAATAAAATGTTTGTGTGAAATAGCCAAGCTCCTGAGAGACATTTGGTATTCTCCCACGAACATCTCCCATGGCTCCTATTCCTACTAATGATGGAATCCAGTGCCAAGTTCCACCCTCACCCCAACTGGTTGACTGGCCATGTTACTGATCATTACTAACTGTAATAATGCAGTTTTGAGGATGTTAGATGATATTTCTCTTTTTTCATTGTTTACTATAATAATCAAGAATATACTGGGAAGTTTGTAATGTGCTTACAATGCAACTTGAACACATAATGTAGTGATTATAATCTCCCATCCAATACTTTTTCTAAACATAACCTAGAACAGAGATTTTACAAAATTTCTGCACCACTCATAGTATATCATATAGAGGAGCCCATGCACAATACTTACTGTTCTGATTACAATATTACATTTCTTTATATTTCCTCTCTTCCCTCATACCATACTCAAATCACTGTATCACTGTCTTCCCATTCATCATCGATTTGCTCGAGCGGGCACCAATAACATCTCCATATGTCCTGTATCATGCTAGTATAATCCAAGGGCATACTCAATTATCCATCAAAATAATTAAACCACAAGTAAAAAAAATATGCTAGCTCTAATCATGATCTATGTAAATGCAACTTGAATTTGAGGTTCCACAATGAAATGAATTCTGCTAGAGATTCCCAGCAGACTTCAAGCACCGGTCTTCCACAATTTCCTAATTCATGTACAGTTTTAGAAAAAGGAATTCTCGTGTTCAAGTATACATGATAGCTTTGTGGACATCATCATTTAGTATTTCCATTTTAGAGAAGAAAATTTAAATACACAGAAAGCTTAAATTATCAGCAAAAAGTCTTAGAACGATGTATTAGAAATCTTCAAAAGGAGCCCCCAAGCCTAATTTCCAAGACAGTGTTCTATCCACTCAACCATGCCACCTCTTCTCAAGCTGATACCTTTTATCAAGAAAAAACATAATCAGTAAAAATCATTCCATTTCCTAATATCTACTACCTTTATGCATATTGAGTATAATGCATCAAAAGGATTTGGAAGTGAATAAGACATTTTATTTAAATGCTACTTAACTAAAAGTTAAAAAGTATAATTTTCCATTGCAGAATAAGAACCAGAGAGACTAATTTGGTGTGGCTGTTAAATTTTTCAAAGCTGAGTCTCAATTTTCAAAAAAATATTGTACATTTATTTATTGAAATGAATGAAACATTTGCTATAAAACTATTCAACTGAAAGTTTTTTAACAAAGCATAATTTACTTTTCATTTACAGAACAATGGAAAGCAGAAGGAAATCTCCTCTAAGGTATTAGAATCATGTACAGTTTCATATTTGACTAAAAAATTATTTCCCCAGCCTGTTTTCTCAACACTAAGGATATGCCGAAAAGTAACGCTTGCATTCATCATGAAAATTACAGAAAAATGACTGAAACTGCTGAGAACATTATTAAATAAAACATATACTTATTATCTGTCTTTTTTCCTGTCTTTTATTCTAAGGTTTACAGAACATTGACTCTTCCTTACTAGTCCTCCTACTCAGAAATTAAATTTCATTTTGCTCCCAAATATAGGGTGTCAAAGAACTCCCACACAACTTTGTCTGGGGCATTTGAGGGTGAAATCCACACCAGAGTCATGGATCCAAGCTCCTTATGCCTGCCAGGAACATAGCCTTTCATTTAAAAGTGGCAATTGGGACAGTGGAAGGTCTTCTCTTCCCCCAGCAGATGGTAAGCAGAATCAGAGGCTCTTTGTTTCAGGTGCATTGAGTTTCCAAGTGAGGAGGGTACCCATTTGCCTTTATCTGATTATGTATTTGCATGGCATTACAACCCAGCAGGCTAAGACAATGACTATATACCCTGGTATATTCAACATAATATGAAATTAAGGAAAAATGAAAAACAATGTGACATTGTTACTTCCTCTTATTCATATTCATATATAAAAATTTAGTATCATACCTTAGGCACACAGACCATGTATTACAGAAAATCTTGCTAGAGTTTCCAGTTACCAGTCCATGCAAGTGAAAATGTTTGGGATATCACAGGACATCCTAGAACTAAAGGGATAAGGTAAATAATTTAAATTCTTCCTTCTGGAGAGTGCAATAGAGTAAGAATTATAAATATATGTATGCATGTGTATTCATGTCTATGTGTGTATGCTTATGAGGAACTTGTCAGTAAATGAGGTATGATAATGACCAGTCTGGATCATGGTGAGGAATTGAGCATAGACTTGCTAGGTAGAGAGCAGTCAAAAACAAGAGCTAGGCTGCAATAATAGTACTGTAGTAAGGGTTAAGGGAAAACAGATGAGATGGGAGTCTAGAAAACAGACAGAACTCAATAGGGATTAATGTGAGTTCAAGGAAGGATTGAACATCACATAATAGATGAAGGACTTCACAGAGTTGGGTTTCACTCAATTCTCTGCTTCTTCAACAAGGGCAAATATTCTATTAATGGTTGTTTTCTAAGCAAAAGAAAAAAGCATATAGTGTTAGCATTATATATTAATGAATATAAAATGCTGCAATGGGTTAGGGATCAGTTAGGACTATGGAGACCAAACTGTAGCAGATAACAGGAGTCCAAGTCAAAATTACTAAAAATAAAATTTTGCTGGGAGCAGAGAACTGTGGAGCCAATGTGGGGGTAAAGTCACAAAACAGGAAACAATTATTGTAAGTGGAATCAATCACTCAGAACAGCAGGAGAATTCAGATAGTTTAATCAGCATCTACTCTCAGAAAAAAGAAACACTGTTAGGGTGACTAAGAGCCTGAGCAACTAAGAGGAGGGATCAATGCACATGTGCATTTGATGTGTGATAGACCATGTGCATGCATGTACAAGCCACAGGCAGCAATAGAGAAAAGGAGTAAAGCACATAGAAATAGAAAAATAGAATGATGTCAGAACTTTTTATTATCTTATTTATCTTGTCATTGCTCACCAAGTACACTTGAATTCAGACTTTGTATTAGCCACTGTATGGGCACTGGAGAAACAAACGCTCTCAGTGTCAGGATGAGAGAGAGACAGAAAGAGAGAGACAGAGAGACAGAGAGAGACAGAGAGACAGAGACCGAGAGAGACAGCGAGAGACAGAGAGATACAGAGACAGAGAGAGATAGAGATAGAGAGAGTGTTTTCCTTGCATATGTCCAACAGGAGTTTGATCCCTAGCACTGCATATGGTCATAGTGCCACAGGTAAAGTATTTGCCTTGCAAGTAGCCGACTTGGGTTTGAGTCCCGGTGTCCCAGATGGTCCCTGATGTAATTCCTGAGTGCAGAGTCAGAAGTAATCCCTGAGCATTACCAGGTGTGACCCAAAAAGCAGAAAATAAAGAAAAGAAAAAAGAGAACTTCCAGATGTGATCCCTGAGCACAGAACCAGAAGTAAGCCCTGAATGCTGCAGGATTGGGTCCAACCCACACACAAATAAAGCTCCATTTCATTTGAAAGACTATTATTAGCAACAGAAATATGAATAAACAAGCATTAAATGTATGCCTTTCAGAGTCAAGAAAAGGAGGTCAGGCATGACAGCAGTCATCAGCATGGTTCTTTGGTAGAAGGGGAAGACAGTAAGGCACTAGCAGACCTCTCTCTTCCATACTTACTTATACATCCAGTCTCTCAAGAATCAGACACTTCAATTATTGCCCCAGATACACATTGGTTGATGAATTATGAAACAGAAAGAGGGTGCAAATAAGATTCATCTTATTCTTAAGCAGATTAAGCCATGATCTCTGGTACTTAGGGACTATTTCTGACTCTTGGTCAGGGGTCAACTCCTGGGCCACCAACATCAAACTGGGAATGGCTGAATGCAAGACACATGCCTCAATCTCTGTTTTATTCCTCCAGTCTTAATCTGAAGATTTTACATAACTTCTTATTCAATTCCTAACTTTTGAAATTTGAAATCCCTTTACAGTGAGAAAACAATTTTTACAGGTAATCAAATGAATATATTTTGCCACTTAGTATTTAAAATAAAAATTAATGCATCTTTAAAATGAAAGACAAGTGAGAGAGATAGCTTTATGAGCTAAATTCATAATTTTTTGTACAGGAGTCCCAGTTTCAATCCCTGACACCACATGTTTCAACACAAGAGGTGAGCAGTGAGTCCTGATCTCTGAGATAGGAGTAGTCTCCAAACACCTTCAAGTATGACCCCAAATATAAATAAATTAACCTGTTAAATATAATACCAAATTAAGTTCTTAGTGATTATGCAAGTTATCTTCAAATAGTTAACAATATAAAGTCAGTCATGTGGGAGAAAATTAATTTTGTGCTATGATATAAGAAGCAGAGTTGAGGGCATTGTATATAAGTTTTCCCTCAAATTATGAATTAATTGTCACTTGATAACTTGATCACTTGAATCCCATTATTCATCGATTTGCTGGAGCGGGCGCTAGTAACATTTCCATTGGACCCTATCACGTGCCAATGTAGCCCAAAGGCATCTGGTTGATTCAGGAATATGAAGAGCCTCAAACCGTTCCTTCAGGGTCTTGACAAGGATGTCTGACCATATTGTGGGTGGGCGCCCACATGATCTTTTGACATCCCATGGGATCCAGTAGGTAACAGCTCTAGACCAGCAGTCATCTCCAAATCGCATTGCCCAGCCCATCTGATTTTCGATGCCTTGGCAAACGAGACAGCGCCCCCGATTCTGGAATAGAGATGGAGGTCAGAACTCCGGATTCCTTCTCTCACTTGAGTGAGGCGTGATATTCCAAGCATAGCTCTTTCGATTCCTCTCTGGGAGACCCGAATAGCGCTCTCATCCTGCTTTCGTAGGGCCCTGGTCTCTGAGGTGTATGTTAATGCAGGGAGAATGGTGGAGTTGAAGAGATGTGCCCGGAGCCAGAGGTTCTTTGTCCTTTTAGCTATTTCTTTGATGCCTTTGAAGGCATTCCATGCTGCTCTCTTCAGCAACTACACCACCTCCACTTCGCTGATGACATCTTCTAATAACTCCAAACATTACCAAGTGACACAAATCTGGCTAACTTCGACCGAGAATGTGGAAAGATAGATCTACAGCTGAATCTAAAGAAAACTATGTTTATGAAAAATGAACTAGTTCCAGGGGCCTAATTCACTCTCAATGGAACAAACATCTCTAAATGCAGCAGTTATCTGTACCTCGGTTGAGAAATCAACGTGATGAACAACCTAAAACCTGAGCTGCGCAGGAGGAAGAGAGTGGCATGGAATTAATTGTCACCTGATCACTTGATCACTTGAACCCCATTATTCATCAATTTGCTCGAGCTGGCGCCAGTAACATTTCCATTGGACCCTATCACGTGCCAATGTAGTCCAATAGCGTCTGGTTGATTCAGGAATATGAAGAGCCTCAAACCGTTCCTTCGGGGTCTTGACAAGGAAGTCTGACTATCTTGTGGGTGGGCGGCCACGTGATCTTTTGACATCCCGTGGGATCCAGTCGGTAACAGCTCTAGTCCAGCGGTTGTCTCCAAATCGAATTACAAGTCTAGCCCATCTGATTTTCTTTTTTTTTTTTTTTTTTTTTTTTGCTTTTTGGGTCACACCCGGCGATGCTCAGGGGTTACTCCTGGCTCTGCACTCAGGAATTACTCCTGGCGGTGCTCGGGGGACCATATGGGATGCCGGGGATCGAACCCTGGCCGGCATGGGCCGGCCGCGTGCAAGGCAAATGCCCTACCCGCTGAGCTATCGCTCCGGCCCATCCCATCTGATTTTCGAAGCCTTGGCAAACGAGACAGCGTCCCTGATTCTGGAATAGCGACGGAGGTCAGAACTCCGGATTCCTTCTCTCACTTGAGTGAGACGTGATATTCCAAGCATAGCTCTTTCGATTCCTCTCTAGGAGACCCGAATAGCATTCTCATCCTGCTTTCGTAGGGCCCAGGTTTCTGAGACGTATGTTAATGCAGGGAGAGCGGTGGAGTCGAAGAGATGTGCCCGGAGCCAGAGGTTCTTTGTACTTTTAGCTATTTCTTCAATGCCTTTTAAGGCATTCCATGCCGCTCTCTTCCTCCCTGCGCAGCTCAGGTTTTAGGTTGTTCATCATGTTTACTTCTTGACCTAGGTACACATAACTGCTGCATTCAGAGATGTTTGTTCCATTGAGAGTGAATGGGGCCTCAGAAAGTAGTTCATTTTTCATGAACATAGTTTTCTTCATTCAGCTGTAGACCTATATTTCCACATTCTCGGTCAAAGTCAGCCAGCATTTGTGCCGCTTGGCTAATGTTTGGTGTTATTAGAACGATGTCATCAGCAAAGCGGAGGTGGTGTAGTTACCAACCATCTATCTTCACTCCCATTCCTTCTCATTCCAATTGTTGCATCATTTTCTAGAGGGTGGCGCTGAAGAGTTTTGGTGAAATGGTATCACCCTGTCAAACCCCTCTTTTGACATCAATGATCACTTCTTTGTAGAATGGTGAGATCCTGGTGGTGAATCCGTAATACAGCTCATGAAGGATCTTGATGTATTGGGTTTGAACGCCCTTTTTGGCTAGGGCTTCGATGACCACTTCAGTCTCCACAGAATCAAAGGCTTTCTGTAAATCAATGAACGTGAGACAGACCGGCATCTTGTACTCCCTACAAACCTCGATGAGCTTGGTTACTGTGTGGATATGGTTGATTGTGCTGAATCCTTTCCGGGAAAACTGCTTGCTTGCATGGTTGTCCTTCATCTAGTGTTCTGCTAATCCTGTTCAGGATGACTCGTGTAAACAGCTTGTAGATGATGGACAACAGGCAGATGGGGCGATAGTTGCCAATGTCGTGAATGTCTCCCTTCTTGAACAGTAGAACTGTCCTGCTGGTTTTCCATGGGGAGGGCACCTTGCATTCGGACAGGTAGCGTGTGAAGAGCCGAGCTAGTGCATTGATGAGTACCGACGGCAGATTCTTCAGGTGTTCGGGTCTGACTTTGCCTGGACCTGGTGCTCTTCCCTTCTTAACCGACGAGATGGCATGTTGGATTTCAGAAGGGAGAACGTTGGGAATGACATATCCATCCTGTGGAATTTGGTATCTGGGCAGGTGGATGTGGCTATCAAAGAGATTTGAGTAAAAGTCCTGGATAATCGTCTCCATTGCCTTTCTGGAAGATGTGATAGATCCATCAGGGCGTCGGAGGGCAGTCATCTTGATCTTATATTTGGCGAAGAACAGGCAGGCGGTGAGAATGCTTTTCCCGATTTCTGCTGCGTCTTCCAGTATTTCTGCTCTTCTGTCTTTGAGGTCTGCTTTTATCGCTTCTCTGCACTATTTTGCAGGCTTGGACGTTAGCATTTGGTCTCCTGAGGCTCGCGCCTTGCCACGTTGGCGAATGAGCTCAAGAGTTTCTGAAGACAAGCGTCCTTTTGTGTCTTTTCTCTCTCTCGGCATTCTTCGCACAATCATGGAGGTGCTGAACCAGTCAGTTGTAGTCTTCATCGATGTTGTCAATGATGGTATCTTCCCATGTTGCTGCAATGGCGCCAAAGAGTTCCCAGTTGGTGGTCGTTCTGGGAGTTCTCTTCTTAAACTTTGCAGCCTTTTCTCCCCGTTAGGAAAGTAGAATTTTGCACGAAGGGAGACAGTGGTCTGATCGTGTTTGGAATTTGGGGACGACAGCTACATTGGTCAGACAACCGTTGATTGAAGATGATGTGGTCAATTTCATTGTGGAACTGTCTGCCAGGAGATTCCCATGTCCAATGTTTCGCTTAAGCCTTCTGAAACTGTGAGTTTCCATGATTGGTCTTGGTGGACATGATGAACTCAGATAGTCTCTCACCCTGTTCGTTCCATTCTAGGCCATAGGTCCCGATGTGGAGTTCTTCAGCCGATATTCTCGGTCCTATCTTGGCATTAAAATCACCGACTATGACCTTGTAGAAGGTGTGATCTTTTTTATAGAACTCCTCCAATTCCATGTAGAATTTCTCAATTTCGTCTTCTTTGTATGTGGATGTTGGTGCATAGACAATGAAGATAGAAATTGCTGGCAGTGGGCCACATCTCCTCAAGTGTAGTCATCCTATTGGTTTGTTAGGCATTCAGATGAATCATGTTTATGTTGACAAGGACACCAACGCCACCGATGCCTCTTTCGTCACATGTTCCAAAGAACAGTTCTTCTCTGGTGTCAAATACAGCATGATGCGACTGGCGCCTCCTCGTCTCAGTCAGACCAATGATGTCGTACTTGATCTTTGCGCTTGCAGCATCAGATCCTGAGTATATGTTTCCGATGCCAGCGTACATGCATTGAAAGTACAGACAGTCATTTTAGTCCTTCTTCATTTTGGCAGCCTAGGATGGCAGTGAAATTTTATCAGGCACTGCTTGTTCGCCTTTCTTACTGCTGCCATATTAAGGGCTCTTTCGGGGTAAGGAAAATAAACATTTTTGTTACTGGATTTGGCATATCAAACACGCATCGGACAGCTTGCCAGGCTCTGCCATGCAGGCACTATATTCTCATTACTTTGTGGTGCTCTCTTAGAGGGGGTGGGTGGAATATTTATGGTAATTTGTAGGTAAATTGCGCTGCCGCTATGCAGCCGAGTGCAACGGGAAAGCTGGTTTCTACTCTGCCGGGTGTACCTGTGTCTTAGGCTCAAGCATTCCTGGGCTTGAAATACTCTCCTCTGAAGGGCGGGTCTCTGCAGGGTGGGTCCTTGTAGGCTGGGTTTCTGACAAGTCAGGCTGGAGACTGGATTAATCTGTGGGCTGGAGACTGGATTAATATGCTGGGTGGAGATTTTACCAGCTGCAGAGTATGGATTGTGAAGATCGCTGCCAGCAAGGTGTGGGGGGTTTCTCTGGGCTCCCCCGAGGCTCCTTCGGGATGGTGGACTCAGGTCGGAAGTTGCTCTCGTGGTCCATGGAATGCAGGGGGTTTAATGGGGAAAGCTGGTTTCTGCTCTGCCAGGTGTACCTGTGTGTTGATTGTATTATAAGAAAATGTATTGCTCTCTATAAAGGAAATATGCTACATGCATGCATGCATGGTTGTCTAGATGCACATAAATATTCCTAGACCACTCTATGCCAATTTATAGGTACCAGCTGCAAAAACTGACTAGCTGCATTTAGGTCTGAGAACTAAGAACCCAAAGAAACTCCTCAGGCTCCAGGAGAGTAAACATGAAAGCAGTGAGTGATATAATGTGGTAACTTCTTTATTAAGTGATGGATCACTGGGATTCTTTAGTCAACAAGCTGCCTAACAAAAAGTAAGGTGGGATCAGATCTTATGCACCATAAATGTCACCATACTTAGGATACATCTTGAAAGGAAGCCCACAACACTCATTAGAATGAGGGGAAGTCAAGTCTATGTGTTCACCATATTATTTGACTTCTCATTTGTTCATTTCCAGCTGTATCATGCAAAGCCCTTATTCTCTAAAACCACCACTCATAGGACCCCTTAGCAAGAGAAAGTCAGAAAGTTGACCATTTTTCTTCTAACTGAATCCCTTTGTAAAGAGAATGTTGTTATTTGTTTTATTTATTTAAGATTTTTTAAGACTTCTTGATGGGATCAGTATGGTTAGTTTTGCACTCAGCTGAGTTTACAAACCATGACTCCAGAAGTGTTTATTAATATTTAGATCTATTCAGTTCCCACTGTGACCCCAAAGTGATAAGTTCTAGGATGATATAAAATATTGCTGGAGGTACAACTGGTTTATTATAAATAGGGGATGAATTTTCTAAACTATTATTAAAGAAGTATCGGTCAAAATATTAAAGAAGTTTCCCTGCTTCTATACATGTGTCGGATGTGCCCCAATTTGGACAGGTTCACGATACTCTGCTCTTTCTACCTTTCTCCACTGCTACTCTATCCTCGATTCTAGTTGTGAGGCCTACCAAAGGACTAGAAAGCTATTAGGAAATGGGAACATTACTTTAATAAACTCCAGTCTTAAAGGCTAGAAGAGTTCTGCTCATTCTTTATTATTTTATTTTCATACTCCAAAATTGATGTGTTCCAAAAGATTGTAACTCTCTATAGAACTTGAGAAATGGATGTCAACTTAGAAAGGCAAAAGCACTTTCAAAGTCAATATGGAATCTATCCTAATTCCTAAATGAAAGATGAAACCCGCATTAGTGATAAGACCCAACCAATACTTGGTTGCTCAAAGACAGTGTTTCAAATTCCACTCAGTATTAGGATCACAATAGTTGACTGTGCAGTGCTTACGACATAACAATTGCTCCATGATGAACTACATAATTGCACCACATGGCAAAATAATATGAAAGATTTCCTTTCATTACAATTGTTTTTACTTTTGACTTATAATTAGAAATCCAGTCACAAGGCCTGTCCAACAAAATTAAATACTGTTTTTTACTTTCTGGTTGGACTCAACACACGTAAAGTGAATGTAAATAGCTCAGGGATATTTCTGCAAACCAGAAGTGAAAAAACCAGGGAAGAAAGTAATATTCCTTAAATAAGTTGAATGTTGAGCTGACATCCCTTCACTTTAAAACTTCAGTACCTATCCACTTTCAGTCTTTAGTACTTGCCACTTTCATGTCTCTAGCCCTGCTGCTTCTATTTGTTCATTGTTATTGTTGATTTTTTTGGTTGGGGGATATACCTCACAAAGCTCAGGTGTTTCAACCGACCCTGCACTCAGGAACACTCCTGGGGGTGCTCAGGTAACCATATGAGATGACAGGGAAACAACTGGGTTGGCTGCATACAAGGCCAACAGCATACCCCTGTACTATCTCTCTGGCCCCTCAATTTTTATTTTTCATATGGAGCACCAGGAGAGATTTCTCTGATTTAACATAAACCAAACAACACCAGAATGGTTTTGAGCTTGTGAGAAAAAATAAAATAAAATTATGTCATCAATGTGCAAAGTACTGAAAGTGTTTTGACTATGAGTAGATTTTTAGTTTCAGTAAGTTCTATTTTTTGCATGTATACCATAAATTATCAAAGCTTATAGCTCTAAGGATTTTATCACTTAAATCAAACATAGCTATATCAAACATTGCTTTATGTTTATCTCATTTTGCATACTCCATTTTGACATTTAATTTTCTTAAGTATTTCTTAAATATTTTCACTATACTAAGCAATGCATCAAAATCTCTTTTGACTTTTTCCTTTAAACCATTGAATATAATTTTAAAAATTAAGAGCCAGTCTTTTGCATTACAATGTTACCATTCCCATTCTTATTTCCTATAGTTTATGAAATGCTCTACCTTCTATTGCTTTTATTTCCTTTCTACCTAGACTACTTTCTTTAGTGATTCTTGAAGGATATGTTTTTAGTGATACATTTTCTTTATTTTCTCTACTCTGAATGTCTTGATTTCTTCTTCATTTCTGAGATATTTTAACTGGATATAAAATTCTAAGTTTATTGTTCTTTTACCAAACATGAAAAAAATTCAATACCACTTCTTTCTGACTTTCTAGACATTAAGTAACAAATTCATAATATTATAAATTGATGGTCAATTTATTGAAAAAGAAAAATTTTTGAACACTTTCAAAAGCTTTTTCTTTATCATTTTATGTTTAATTTTGATGTATCAATGTAAATTTCTTTGAGTTTATCCCACTTAAGGTTTTGTTAAATTGTTCAAAACATATATTTAAGCATTTCACCAAATTTAGGAGATTTTGAAAAATTTAAAAATATTTATCATCTGTCTTTTTTCTTCTCTTTCTCCCTCCCTTTTCCCCTTTTTAGTCTATTATTGCTACCATGTGTAGTGTAGATTTTATCAATATCTTCAATTTAACTAATTCTAACATCTCTACAAGTGAGTTGTCATTGGTATTTTATTTTAATAGGTTTTAATTCTATAATTCCCATTTAATTCTGTCATAATTTTACTTTCTCTACCAAGATTTTTATTCTTTTCACTGATTTCAAGAGAATTTATTACTGTTGGAGAATTTTACAACGACTTCTTGAAATTCATGTCAAATATCCAATATGTTATTCATTTTACTTGTTGGTTATCTTATTTTAGTTATGATTTTTGTGGTCTGATAGAGTTTTTTTAGTTGTATCTGTAAATCTTACATAAACAAAGTCTGGACATTATTTTATAATTTTAGTTTTAATAAAGAGTCTTGTATCAAAGTACATGAGACTTTGGTGAATACATATGTTCAGCTTTATTCTCTACCCTCATGATATCAACCAGGAATATGCCACAGTGCTCCATTCAGAAGTGGAATAATTCAGCTTTCAATTAAATGCCTATTATACTTTCCTGAGTAAAGTGAAGTTCTGACTCACAGATACTGTCTTGGGCATAATCTCAGTTGAACACTTCTCTGTGCTTTATTGTTAGCCAGAATCTGATGGTTGTCATTCCACCATTTTAAAGTTTCACTATTGCAAGTATATAGAATCTCAGCTCCCTAGTGGACTCAAGTAATATTAGGAAGGTGGAGAGTATTAACTAACCCATTCTAACACCATCTCTCTAAGTCTCAGTGTTGCTGAGTGGAGACTCCACTTGCTGTAGAACCCTATTTTGTTGCTGTTGTTTTTATTCATAGAGTGCGAAATTTTGAAGACAGAGATGTATTTGATTCACTTTTATATTCCTAAAAATGAACAGAGCATGAATCAGTAATATTTAATGATTAAAACAAATTTTAAGTATTATGAAATTAGATGAAATTTAAGGGATCAGAGTTTCTGAGATTCTATAGTCTTTAATTTTAAATAAAGAATTCCTAAAAGCTATTCTTCATGTTTCAATGATATAAGAATTCAAAACAATTTTCCCCCATCAGCAGGAAAGTATCTAGATAATCTTTTCCACAATTCACTTAATGTTTCAAATGCAGGATTTAGAATTAGACTAAAATAAAATTAATTCCTGTCTTCCAGACTATAAAAATTATTTTTAATTCTCAAAACCTCCATGGAATAAGATCTATAGTGCCACTTCTGATAAGCAATTTGAGTTACTCAGAATTCAACACTACATCTATTTCTCTACTATTTACCATTTAGATCAACTAGGAGGCTAGCAAGTTGCAGCCTTCTGGCTGTTTGAAAGTTACTTGCTTTTAATTTTAAAGAAGCATTATCTGGAGTCATTAAATTAAAGCACTCTCTCAGCGCATCCACTCTGGCATCCATCTGCTTGAGATACTTGTCAGACGATCTCTTCCTGTATCTGCACTCTTCATCTGGCATCAAAAGCTATCAAACCTGGCTCTGAGGTAGTCTACCTTCTGTTACAAGCTACAAAATGGACTATTATCTTTCAATTATAACAACTATATAGTGGCTATTAATCCAATCCCTCATTAAAGATGAGGGATTTTTCAAACACTTTATATACCTAGAAGTTGGTGATTGAGGAATACTTTGGGGGATCAGAAGATGCAGAAAACTGTTTCTAAATGAGACTTAGAAGGTCGCCCTCACTGTCCTTAGGCCAGAGTCTGAACTGTGGGTCATCTCGTCTATTCCCATATGCCAAATCATGACGTAAAACTTGAAACGCTTCTTTCATCTTCATCCCATGAAAATCATAAATGTTGAAGTGATCCCTGAGTATAGAGCGAGAAGAACAGCCAAGTGTGGTCAAACCCCTCACCTCCAAAAGGAAACTAATAAATGGTAAAAATATATGGTAAAATATTTTATGATAAATATGGCTAAAAATAAAGATAATAAAACATTTAATTTTATTAGAATTCAACCAAACTTTTGCTGAACATAAATCTAAGATATAGGTCACAATTATAGAGAACTGATGTGACTAAAAGGGAAGAGAACATAAAATTACATAATTATTCTTTAAAATGTTTAATGATTTTCTTTATTTCTACTCATTGGCCTTGTAATCAATGTCCTATATATCAATATAATTCCAAACCTCACCCTCATCTCCCGAAATCAAAATTATATGTCTCCATACCAAAAGAATTAATCATATTCTGAGAAACCAGTTGCATATTGTCCAACATTCAACTCTCTGTTCATACCTTCTTTCATGCTAGTCTGTAGACTTCTTTTCTGAATTTTGCTTTCTTTATAAACATTCCTTCAATGTTTAGTACATTCTTTCTTCAAGTAGGCTTCATTTGAAACCCCAGTCCCAGTTATTTTCTACTTTATTTTCCCAATATATAGGTGAACACAGACATTTACTCATATCTAATACACTTACCACATTTCTTTTTATCGTTCTAAGCCAGTAGTTGTTCTAAAAATTTATTATTTACCACAACCATCTTAAGTTTTGTTTAAAGCACATATTTTCATTGCTAGTTCTCAAAATACACTGATTTAGTAAGTTGATGGACAGAATTCTAAAGATTAGTCCCTAAGAGCACTATTTATTTCATCAAACATTGGTAGAGTCACTGGCATGAAAGGAATTTGCAAATGTAATTAAAGTATCAAATCACTACAACTTAAAATGGCAGCTATCTTGCTTCACCTTCTCTAATGATACAAGTCCTTAGTAGTAGGAACTCTGACAGTAACAGCAGAGAAGTTAGAGACATTCCATGAGAAAGACTTTATGTGCCTTTGCTCCTTTGCTGATGGAAAGGGGCATATGGAATAGAATGTAGGTGAGCTCCAGAAAGACCACTTCCATAGAGAAGTGAATTTTGTCAAAACCTGATGGAACTTAGAAATGGATTTCCACCCCCAGAGACTTCCTATAAGCACTTAGCCTAGTGAAACCATAACTTTAATATTGTAACACTTTAAAAAAGAAATGAGCCAATCTCATATACAAATATTACCTTCAGAACTATGAAATAATGAAGGGATACTGCTTTATACTTTATGGTAGAGATCATTTGCTATACGGAAAAAAAATACCAATATAATAGGATTTGGGGGTAGTTCCATAAATCAGCATTTAAAGAGTTAGCAGCTGATCACAATTTTATTTATTTATTTTTGCTTTTTGGGCCACACCGGTGATGCTCAGGGTTTACTCCTGGCTCTGCACTCAGGAATTACTCCTGGCAGTGCTCGGGGGACCATATGGGATGCCGGGATCGAACCTGGCCGGCATGGGCCGGCCGCATGCAAAGCAAACGCCCTACCTGCTGGGCTATCGCTCCGGCCCTGATCACAATTTTAAAAACCTCATTCAAGGGGCCGGAGCGATAGTCCAGTGGTTAGGGTGCTTGCCTTGACATGGCCAGCCCGTGCCGGTCCATGTTCAATTCCTGGCATCCCATATGGTCCCCTGAGCACCGCCAGGAGTAATTCCTGAGTGCAGAGCCAGGAGAAACCCCTGAGCAATGCCAAATGTGACCCAGAAAAGCAAAACAAAACAAAAAAAAAAAAACTCATTCAAAAGTTCTATCATTCACAATACAAAATCACTGCCATGTCTCCAGCCAGACTCCATTTCATTGAGACCTGCCTCACCCAGAAATTAACCTGCTGAAAATTAGGGAAATTGTGACTGAAAACCCAGACTTCCTCAGAGTTGGGATGGGATACCTCCCCCCATCTCCCTGTACTTCTGGAATCCCTGGCAGTCAGGACCACAAACTACCTCCCCAGTTCATGTAAGCTCATCTACCAGCCTTGCTCCAGAGACTCCTGATAAAATCTAGAAAGAGATCAGCTTGTCACAAAAAAAAAATTTTCTCCAACACCTAGTCAGACTGAGACATCTGCGGCACACTGGAATTGGGCAGACCAGTGGGCTTATTAGCTGCACAACATCTCCATTTTACAACAGTGATAATCCAGTTGTAGCACACCAGATTGGATGTGATGTAAAACATAGAAGGCAATCAATCTCAACTAACTAAATAGTAACACAGAAGGTTTAACCTGTAACAACATTTTAGCAATACCTGATACAAGAACTTAACGTCACCATGATGAAATCCAACAATTTACACTAATTTTCTTCAATAGAAACATTTTTTATCATTCCCTTAGCATTTATTAATAACAATCACTTGATCACTTGACATCCTGTTATTCATCAATTTGCTCGAGCGGGCACCAGTAATATTTTCATTTGACCCTATCATGATCCAGTGTAGCCCAATGGCATCTGGTTGCTTCAGGAATACGCAGAGCCTCAAACCGTTTGTTCAGGGTCTTGATGAAGAAGTCTGACCATCTTGTAGGTGGGCGGCCATGTGATCTTTTGACATCCCGTGGAATCCAGTCAGTAATGGCTCTAGTCCAGCATTCATCTCCAAATCGCATTACATGTCCAGCCCATCTGATTTTCAATGCTTTGGCAAAGGAAACAGCGCCCTCGTCCCTGACTCTGGAACATCGATGGAGGTTGGAGCTCCGATTCCTTCTTTCACTTGAGTGAGGCGTGATATTACAAGCATAGCTCTTTCAATTCCTCTTTGGGAAACCCGAATAGCATTCTCATCCTGCTTTCGTAGAGCCCAGGTCTCTGAGGCATATGTTAATGCAGGGAGAACGGTGGAGTTGAAGAGATGTGCCCAGAGCCAGAGGTTCTTTGTCTTTTTAGCTATTTCTTCAAGAAGTGATCATCAATGTCAAAAGAGGGGTTCAGCAGGGTGATACCATTTCACCAAAACTCTTCAGCACCACCCTTGAGAACAACATGCAACAATTAAAATGGGAAGGAATGGGAGTGAAGATAGACGGTTGGCAACTAAACCACCTCGGCTTGCTGATGACATCGCTCTAATAACACCAAACATTAGCCAAGTGGCACAAATGCTGGCTAACTTCTACCGAGAATGTGGAAAGATAGGTCTACGGCTGAATCTCAGCAAAACTATGTTCATGAAAAATGAACTAGTTCCAGAGGCCCCATTCACTCTCAATGGAACAAACATCTCTGAATGCAGCAGTTATGTGTACCTAGGTCAAGAAGTCAACATGATGAATGACCTAAAACCTGAGCTGGGCAGGAGGAAGAGAGAGGCATGGAATGCCTTCAAAAGCATTGAAGAAATAGCTAATAACAAACAATATAAAATAAATTACTGTGCACCTGTTATGGAGGCAGCCTTGAGGGGTGGTTGGGAAAATTGGAGACAATGGTAGAGGGAAGGTAATAGTAGTGGTAGGACTGGTGTTGGAATACTGAATACCTATAACAAATCAGCATGAATAAGTTTGCAAACCACAATGTTTATATAAAATGTAGGGGGAAAATTTACATAAGTAGGCCTTAGCTAATCATTTAAACTCCAAAAATATATTAGCACAGAATGCCTTTAAAATTTTATTAGTGACAGGTAAGGGATGATTATTACCATAACGAGATACAAATATAAAATAAAATTTAATGCAATATATCTTAGATTCCAGAGTGAAAACTTAAATAGACGAGAAGCATCTTATTATATTGTATTAAGGGGCTTTGTTTTATTTGTTTACATAGCTTATGATCATACAGCAATCACAAATTGGCTCTTACTGATTTATTTTCTGATCATTCTATTTGCTGTTTCTTAAAAGTTTTGTTGGAACAAGTAATATAAAGTAAATTTATTATGTGCCAAAGGGGGAAGGTTGGGGATGGGAGGGAAAATGGGGATATTGGTGGCAGGAAGGTCACACTGGTGGTGTTGGAACATTAAATGCCTTAAACAAGTGTATAATGAACAACTTTGTAAATCATGGTATGTTAAAAGAAAATATATTTTTTTAGTTTTATCATTTTCATTTTACCTAGCAAATAATGTAGGCTTACAACTAATTCTATTTGGGAGGACAACATTTTTGCCCTTTTAATTTGTAATTAGTTTCACTTCACATTGATATGTTCTTTACTGTCTTTTAACTTTGTAAGACTCTTAAAATTGGAAAAACTATTTATATCCAAAATGTGATTCTCTCAGCTTATTTGTGCCAGTCTTCATTCATGAAGAAGACAGAAAATGCTATGAAAAATGATTGTTTCTGATGGGTCATTAACTCCTTTGTAGCTGTGCATTGGCCGTATAGCCGTGAACAGGCAACCCTCAGTTTACTGAGCCAGCGTCCTATATAAAACCTTAACAAGGGCACCCTAAAACTGGAATTATATGTTATGCATGACGATGGTCTCTCAGGCGAAGTGGCCACACCTAGGGTTAACAAAACATTTGCCAGGTAACATGTGTTAGCAAGTAGCCTGCTTTTCAAGCTTCAGTAAATATGAGTCACAGAAAGGCAAGAGATTGAGATGTCTGAATATTTTGAAATGTTATCAACATGACTTGATCTCCTGGTTTATTTGATTGGGGGACTGAGTAGAGCCTTTCCAAAAAAGTGAACCATCAATATCAGTGATGGAAAATAACTTGGGACTGAAACAAGTTCCAACCCCAAATCTTGCATTTTTGCTTACAAAATTTCACATGAATACTGAATATCCTGTAAGAGAGTGCTGCTGCAGCCGCAGTCATAATCTCTCACCCCAAGACTCCCAACTACTTGTTTTAGAAAAATCTGTAAGCCATGCCATAATGTTAATCTCACCTGAACAACTTGTCGATATTTGAAGACTGCCTTCGATATTGACATGTCTTGTATATGTTTTAGGGAAAAGGATAACCCCTTTAACTCCAATATTGTCTTTTGGCTGCTTTTTCCACAACATGCCACAACTGGTCTCTGAAAATAATTAGTAACATCAAAATTACTGGGGGAAAATGGCATGGGGAAGACAGAGCGCACACACAAATAAGAGAGATGTTAATGAAGTAAAAAAAAGGGTAACAGTGACATAAACAAGAGAAGTGGAAGTATTGGGAGGCTGATTAATTTATATCCAGTTCTTCAGAGGTCCAAAATTTTAAAGAAAAAAATACATAGGATTTGATGTACTATATATAAGCGCGCTGATGTCTTCCGATATCATTGCCATGCCACTATTTTATGCACCTACAGACTTCACGTCCCCATTTCTGCCAGAAGCAGAAAGCAGCAGCAGTGAAAGCCCCAATGGTGTCTCTAACCCAAGCGAGAGAACAAAGAGGATTTTAAAGACAAAACACATAGATCATGGAGGAGGAAAAGCCACCTCCAGATCTTTTTAGTCCAGATAATACGATATATACTTCGTGATATTTGCCAATACCTGTAATTCTAGGAAGTTAAATATGCACAATGTTTTTTCTGGACAGACATACAGTCCTTGACATATCATGGAACTGAATTTTCATGTTTGAGAATTTTTTTTAAACAGAAGGTAAGTTCTGGAGCTTTCTGTTGCTCATGCCCGTAGCTCAAATGCAGCAGGAATTCAAGCAAGCGTTTTCAGATTCTGATGGAAGAGAAAAGATCTGACATTACAAAAAAAGTTTCTTTTCTGCTTCCCCCTCCCCTCCCAGCAGCCCAGTGCAACACCTGTCTCATCAGCAGGGGCACTCGGAAGGGATGGGCCTCAAGGCACCTCAGTCCCAAGATTCTCCATGCCTCATTCTTCATCCACGCTGCTCGTAATGTTCCATCACTGGCACAGTTACACCTGAACACTCTGGTGCTGCCAAACACCTGGCTTGATTTTCCACTGTCCAAATGAAAAATAAGCATAATCTGCTTTTTGAGGATACAGCAAATGAGGGAGTTCATGACAAATTGTGTTGGTTTATGCAGAATAGTGATAATAAGATACAAATGAGAATTTTTTGCTTAATGAATAATACTAATCACGTTTCAACAAATGCTATGCCCTTCTAATTAGAGAGACTGCATAAAATCAGCTTAATTTATTTGTGACTAGTTATACAGAGTTTAAATATTTACTAGAGATTTACTCAAATGTTTGAGAGGATTTTAAACATTTCATACAGTTGAAGCGGCCTGCCTAGTTCCATGGGGTACAGTGACAGCTCTAACTTGTGGGAGCATTTCTGGTTTTTCAGTGTGTCATGAAAATCCTCATTTCAAAATGAAAAAGAAAGGGCATTATTGATTTACATACTAATTCTCCAACTGTTACTCATTTTCTTGATTCCCGCTTCCAAAGTTGCTCTCTGAACATTCATCACTGTGGTACACTAGAGGGGATGAGCATCTTTTTCAATAAATTATAGGAACTATGACTAATTACAGTGATATTAACTATGCAAAGTAATGTATAACTTAAAATGGATACGCTCATCATTTCAAATTACATCTCTGACTTTTGATGGTCTAATACAGGCATGCTGTCTTTTGTACTGAATGTGTACTATAATTTCTCAGAATCTCTCTGCAATTCTAGGTTCTGCTTGTGTGCATACTGACCTACTAAAAATAACCTTCTAGAGTCTCTTCGATAAACCAGAGCAATTAAAGGAGGGGACAAGCAGATGATAGTATGATAATCAGAAGCAGAATGACATATGCATGTTATGCCTTCCTAACATGGAAAGAGACAAGAAGTCTGGCCTTGAGAAGCTTTCTGAAAATACTTTATCATTTGTATTTGTAAAAGCATTTTGACCGTGGTTGGTGCTATTTGATGCTAACAGAAACCGTGGGAGTTTAGACAACTGAATTTGTATTTTCAGGATGAAGACACTGGAACACGTTAGATGATTTGTCCAGGGCTACATTGCTAATTAGTGGCAGACTGACACGGCACCCCCAGACTTTGAGCAACATTCTCCATTTTACATACTCTATAAAATAAATGAATATTTAAGTGAGTTCACTAAAGAAACATAAAGCCTCAAGATTTTCCCTTTTCTTTAGCAATACTATGTGTTCCAGCATTCACTTACTCATTATTTAATACAAAAGCAGTGAACAAATTGTCCATATAGACACTGTTTTAGATATTGAAGGCACAGAGTTAAGATAAAGATGTTTTTTCCTTATAGAGCATAGAGCATACTCTGGTAGATTAATACATAGTCAAATAATTATAAAATATAAGAGGGGCCAGAGAGATAGCACAGCAGGCAGGGCATTTGCCTTGTACTTGACCAACCGGGTTCGATCCCTGGCATCCTATATGGTCCCTTGAGCAGTGTCATGAGTAATTCCTGAGTGAAGAGCCAGGAGTAACTCCTGAGCAATGCTGGGTGTGACCCAAAAAGCAAATAAATAAATAAATAAATAAATAAATAAATAAATAAATAAATAAATAAATAAATGTGCAAATAAAATACAAGAAAGAATCTGGTGATGTGGCTCGTTCACATAGCACAAAGCAGAGCATGGAAGAACCCTGAATTCAATTCCTAGCACCTCAAGACTTTCTAGAGTACTGGTAGGTATAGCTCTGCTTTCCCTGAGCAGAACCAGGTCAAAATGTTGCAGGTGGACCCCACAGGTGACTTATGTGAGGCAGGAAGGAAGAGAGATGGTTGCTTTCTTCCCAGCCGCCTCTGCCACCCGGGACCCGCTGGGCAGGCTAAGGACTGATAAAGTCTGCCATGAGCCCCCTGCAGGCGTGGGCCTGAGCCCCTCCAGCCCCCGAGGTGGCCGTCAAGCCTGATGCCCGCTTGATCTCTAGGCACGGGAGTTAATCCCCACCACCCGAGGTTTCTCGGGAGCCACGGACTCAGGCTGGAGCGAGGAATTGCTCTTTGCAGGAAAGGAAAGTCAGTCCTAGGCCTTACCCAGGTCTGCTTTAAGGTTCTTGTCTTTCTCGCAGAAAAAGAATTTTCAGGGGGTCGACCAAGCAGTGAAGTAAAATAGGTTTTATTTAGGAGGTTTTAGGTGAGGGGAGGGAGAGAAAGAAAGGAAAGCGTGGCAGCTCCAAGGGGAGAACGCAGGGCTGCTCCAAAGGTGGAGAGCGTGAGTAAAAGAGGAGTACACATCTCAAGAGGGGAGATGCGGGCAACACACGTGCTCAGGCACCACATGTGCTCGGCCACATGGGCTCAGGCAGCATGAGTGTCTTTGCAGCATGTGCACGCAGGCAACATGTGAATCCAGGCAGCATGTGCGCCCCTGTCCTTTGGTCAGGGCGGCTTTTATGAATTTCTCCCCCAAGTTACTCCCATATGGGGCTTCAACCTCGGTTGCTAGGGCCCCCTGTTGCCAAGGGAGTAGACTTTGGGAGTGGTCTTCTTTGACTGGAATGTCCTGGGGTCTTCCTTGAGCTGGGTCCTGGGCGGGAAGGTTGATTCATCTCCCTCAGGAGATTTACACATTCCTTTTGGCCTTCCCTTCCCCAGAGTCTGTTGTTGATAGTGGTCTTATCAAGTTTGGTTTCGGGCTTTCAGTCAGGTGTGGCTCTGGAGCTCTTCTTCAGGAATTTATTGCCATGTGGCACCCCCTGTCTGCCTGCCTACAACAAAAGCCCCCAAATTGTCATGTCTGTGCACACCGAATAGTGCCTATTGTCCTATTACCAAGAGTGGCCCTTTGACACTGGCACAGCTAGACATGTTCCCAATTAAAAAAGAACTATAATAAAGGTCAATATAAATTGGTACAGAAGCACAGGGGTAAGCAGTTTAAGACAAGAATAAGGAGGTGATCCAAAAGATTCTTCAATCATATGATGGATAAATTAATCTGAAAAAATCTGGATTTCTTCCAACAGACAAGAGCAGGCATGACTTTTGCATGCTTGAAAGAGCTAAGCATGAAGGACACAGACCATCAGGGAAGAAAGTGCTGTAAAACTAGGTTGAATATTTTGTGGAAGACTTTATATATCATAGAGTCTAAACTTTGTTATTTGTTGATTTGTTATTTGTTGAGTCAGTAAAGGGGTCTTGAACATAACAGTAATAGGACCAGTTTTGTTTCAGCAAGATCTCTGGAAGAAAATACGTAAAATGAAACAGATGGAAAGATACGGGAAAGCAGAAGAAAAACCAAGTTGAAGGTCATTGCAGAACTGTGATCGGGTTTGAGTCAGGACTTAGGAAATAAAAACTGGGACTGTTTAGGGAAGACGGATTTGAAATCGAGAAATAAAATTATTTAACAAACCATACTTCTAGTTTATACTTGGCACATTTTTTATTTGTTTCCTTGTTCCTTCATTGCTTAAGTGATATGACTCTCTAGCCCTAGGTTTATAGAACACAAGAATAAGTAGGAGTCAAATAGTGATTCTTGTTATTCTCTTGAAATCACATCTTTATTGTTCTTATATATTGATATTGACATATTGAAGTGTTTTTTTTTGATTTGCAACATAGTGATAGTGATGAGCTTTCCTTTCATTTCTAAAAAAGCCTAAACAGATATATCAGAACTAAAACCATTGTTCCAGAAAAAACATTCTGCTTAATCGAATGATAAAATTAATTCCTAAATACACCTTCTTCTAGATACCAATTGTAAACAAATAGAATTCAAGGAAAACATGTGTTCCAAACAATAAACTATAGACCATATTTTAGGTTCAGCTGACCTAGTATGTTGTGTTTTGAGAGAGCTTGCAACAGTACTTACTAAGAATAGGTCTGTTATGAATAAATTTTAACACCTAGTTAAGGAAAGTATTTTGAAAAAAATACTTGGAGCCATTTTAAGAAAAAAAAAGTATTGGAAAATAAATAAGTATAGACTATGGAGAAACTGTCTTTCTTTAAAACCTGCTTCTCCCATTAATCTGTGTGACATTGAACCAGTCATTTAACTTTTTTCTGAGTCCTTAGACTTGTAAAAAGGAAGTATCCCTTGAACCACTTGTCTTCCCATTGTTTATTGATTTGCTCAGCTGGGTGCCAGTAACAGCTCCATTTGTTGGGAATGAGGTCCATTATTGTTACTGTTTTTGGCATATCGAATATACCATGCGTAGCTTGCCAGGCTCTGACTTGGATCTGGGTTCATCCCAGGGGACCCAGTCTTTATCTATTTCAGACAACAACCATTCATGGCCCAAGGGGCAGAGCCATGGGTGTAGACATGTCTGTCTTCCTGTCTGCCACGCGCCAACACAGCCAGGCTGTCAAACCTGCAACACTCAAAAGGCAAAAAAGGGAAGTAGGAAAGAGAACGACCACAATGTTTTTAATGAGTATTAATGAGCTATTATATGTACAGAGTTTATAACAACTTTCACATTATTATCATTCTTGCTATAATTGTCAGGTTATAGAAAGATAGGCTTAACCTTAACAAGATAATGAGATGCTCATGGAATACTCTTAACTATGACAATAGTAGTCTGGCTAGCTTCACAATCCAAAATAAGATATTATCATCATTATTAGTTATAATGAGAACAAGGAATTTTTCTTTCAGTCAAAGCCAGGTTCTTAACTCCAATATAAAGATGTAACTGAATTTGAAAATAACAATTAAAAAAATTTAGATGTTTCAATTTTTCCCAATTTTCCTTTTAAGTCTAGTAAATATAGAGCATTCCTTAATTTTAATTTAAAAAATCTTTTGACCCTCATGTTTTGTTTAACTGAACTCAATGTTGTTTTAAATTAGTTCTAAATACATTGTTCACAATCTTCAAAAAGATTTTAAACCTACTCATTCTCCAGAAATCTTACAACTAAACTTGTCATTTAAAAATAAATAAAAAGATGGAGCAGGAGAGATAGCACAGTGGGTAGGACGTTTGCCTTGCATGCAACCAACCTGGGTTCAATCCCGGGCATCCCATATGAGTACCATCAGGAGCAATTCCTGAGCAAAGAGTCAGGAATAACTCCTGAGCATTGCCAAGTGTGACCCAAAAGGCGAAACAAACAAATAAATAAATAAACATAAATAAACAGATAAATAAATAAATGGATGAGTGGATGAATAAATAAATAAATAAAAAGAAAGAAATATTTAGTGAAAAATAGTAGAAAATAAATATTGGGTTAGATCTTAATATGCAAGGAAAACATATTCACTATATATATGCATATATATATATATATATATATAGTATTTTTTCTTGGTCTCTTAACATTATTTCTGATGTGAAGAGGCAACAGTTCAAGGAAAAGCATGACCCTGCTCAAGACAACACCATTAGCCAGTAGCCCTAAAGAATTTTCCTGAGACCGCCTGATTATCTATCCTTATAGCCAGCAATAACAGCCAAAGAAATTACTAAACTTCTTTCATTATGATTAAGAACTTTAGTTCTTACAGACTAAGATTCCAAGTCTATGTATAAGACTAAATATGAGACCTCATTATAGTACCCTTTAATGTGTTAAGTATTTTACTAGACTTTCTCAAAATATTCAACTTTGTGATGCCTTTTCTTTTAACTAAGCAACCTGTCAAAATTCACATGCAAATGTATGATGGTGGAATATTTTATATAACCCCTCTAAATATATAGAATCTAAAACTCAAGGTGCCAATATAGGGGTAGAAATTCACGTACTAGCAAGATTTTAGACATTGGTCATCTTAAGCACCATTCAGCACTGTATTGGCTGACAATTTATTACTATCATAAAGATTAGCTGATTAAATAGAATTTAAAAGACCACTGCACATTTTTAGTAGTGTTTAATGAAGTGACTCTTTAAAATCAGAATCTTAGTTTCTATATGTTACTAAATATTTAGAATTTTCAATTTTATTATAGTAAACTAATCAAGGGAAGTAGTTGCAGGACACCTAAAAGCCTAAAAGCCTCTGCATCTGCCCCTGGATTGCCTCCTGCAAATCACTTTGTAGATAGGGGGTAATTTAAATGTGGCAGTTTATCTGACCATGTATTCTGTTCTGGCTGGTATAAATATTCTCTCATGCTACCACAATCATTGTGAGACTAATGCAGATGAAGCAGAAGGGCGGCGGCTGGTCTCTGTGTTCGATCACGATTCCCAAGTTCTTCAATATTTTCAAGAATGAAAATATTGAATAATAAAAAATTCCCCAGACTCAGAATTAGAAAGTAGAAAAATTTATTGGAAAGTAGAAGAGAAAAGGAAAGGTACCCCTTTACGGGAGGAACTTAGTATAGGACTCAAGTCAAATGTAAGGGATTTTGTATAAGCCCTTTTAAAGGCTTTCTGTGAAGTTATCAACTAACCAATGGTATAGAGGATAAAGA
Organism: Cryptotis parvus; assembly: GCA_021461705.1. Classification (NCBI taxonomy): domain Eukaryota; kingdom Metazoa; phylum Chordata; class Mammalia; order Eulipotyphla; family Soricidae; genus Cryptotis; species Cryptotis parvus. The sequence goes on from JAJIBD010000337.1 coordinate 109,706, forward strand.
AGTTTACAGGTAAAGGAACTTCCTGTAGCACTTTTAGATGGAAATTGGGATTTTTACATTTCTAAGATATGCATGATACAGATTACCAGTGTGCCTTTGCTCTCCTTGTCTCAGGCTTTGTGGGCTTCCAGTGAGCCTAAGATTCAGGGAGAATTTTATGGGCCTGCAAAAAATCTTGGAATGTTAAGAAAGGACCTTGGGGATGAAGTATGTGTTAGGGAAATGGGGGGGAGGGAGATGAAGCATCTGGCAAGAAGAAACTGACTTCTTCCTTGGGCAAGGGAAACTGAGGCTTCCTCCTTCAGGACTAGCTAGATTTTACCAGCATATTTGCCTGGCCACGTTGAATCTCTAAGTAATTAGACCAGAGAGAAATGCTGTTTGCCTCCAAGCAAGCAAGCATGGCTCCCTGATAACTCAAAGACAACTACAAAACTACCACTACCGTGGAAGTAGACGAGACTCTTGTGAAGGCTTGGAGAAATATTTAACTGGCATTAGTATTAGTCTTTGGTACAGAGACATGCCATCTCAGAAACCCCTTCTCTACCCTATAAAGGCATTTCCAGGCAGATCTTGGCTCAAAACATTAGCATATAATAGGGCCTAGGTGAGGTGCTGGGAGAAATTACCTAGGGCATTTGACCCTTTCTGCTTCCCTTTATAGTGGGAGGTCTGAGTTGCAGGGGTAAAACCAGCCTGCTTCCTCTCTCTTTCTCTCCTTTTTGGGCTCTCTCTCTTTTTTGGGGTTCTCTTTTGGGCTTGCACCCTTCTTGGGAATCTTGTCTTTGTCTACTCTTTACAGGGCCTTTACAAGTGGTGGCTGCCATCTTGGTATACACGTGGTTGGGGTTCTAGCTGGGAATCCTAAGCACAGGGTTTTTTCTATTGCTTATTTGTATACCTGAACCTGTGATAAGTAAAGCCTTTTTAAAACTCCATCGGATTCCTGAGTCTTCATCCATTCCCCCCGGCTTCGGAGGTAGAAGGGAATTCACTTCCTGGCACTTTGGGGACCCTGGCAGGTGTCCCGACAGGTATAAATTTACATACTAGCAAGATTTTAGACCTTGGTCATCTTAAGCATCATTCAGCAACTGTATTGGCTGACAATTTATTACTATCATAAAAGTAAAGATTAGCTGATTAAATAGAATTTAAAAGATCACTGCAGATTTTTTAATAGTGTTTAATGAAATGACTCTTTAAAATCAGCTTTTAGCTGTTAGTTGCCTTTCAAAAAATATGCAATGCATCCTAATTAAACAAAACAAACAAACAGCTGAGGCCCTTAGGGTCCCTGAAATCATAAAACTTTCTGCCTCTTTTCTGATACCAACAGCTCTAGGCCTCACTTCACCTGGAAATCTGGAACCTGAGGCTGCAATCTTAAAATGCTCCTGTCCCAGCAGCTCAGACTGAAGTTGGTCAGGCTCAGAAGGAGGTCCCAAAGCTACCTGATTGTTATTTTTTTTTGCATTTGATTATTTTCACACGTTCTTTCATTTTTCTGTTTGCAGCTGTGAATTAAGTGTATTTTAAAAAGAAGGAAGCAGAAGAAGAGGAGTGGGAGGCAAAGAAGAAGAAAAAAATTTAATCATTTCTTTCTTTAAAAGTGGGTCTTTCCCCTGCAGAGCAGTTGCAAGATCAAAATCAGCTTCAAAAGCCCATTGACTTGTTCCAGCATAACTCTGGGAGGATGTTTTCTTCTTCAGCAGGAAATCAACACTGAGCTCCAGAGAGGCCATCCTTCCAAGACTCTCTTTATTGGCTGATTTATTCAGACAGACAGATTCATGGACCAATTGTGCAACTCTAAATTTTAAAGCTGGCAGTCCTTAAAAGTACTGTGACCCAGCACTCAACCATTTTACAGATGAGAAAAATTAAGTGGTTGGTCTAAGATTTTACATCTATTTGTATAACAGCACCATCACACAAATAATCAGGAACCAGGCAGCAATGCATATGCAGAAACAGAACTGAGTACCATCATGAAATGTATTTTGTCAAGAGCATTATTCTTCTCCAGAGCAATAATTTTTTTGCCACTGTCCACAGGTTGTTTTAAAGATACTTGTCACCTGCCTCGTTGTTCCTCTCCACTTCCATTCCTGATTATCCTTCTTCTTTAGGGTAGGGATTTAGCAGTGGAGAAGAGAGGTAGTGAATTGGGCCATAC
>JAJIBD010000338.1:0-87631 GCA_021461705.1 Cryptotis parvus
TACACCTCTTCAGATTATTTTTCCCCACCAAAGATTTTTCCTAAGTTTCCTCGTTTGCCCTGAATTTGCCTGAGGTGGCAATTGATTTTGTATGTGAGAGCTTTCATTTCTAAAACCCTTCTAGAGGCGATGGAAAACTACAGGACATCAGGGAATGGAGGTCATAGAAATAATAATAACAATAATAATAATTGGAAAGGGAACAGCCTCAGGGGCCGGACAGGTGCCCGGTTCTCTCCAACTGTGCACCGAGTTCCATCTCCAACGCTTCTAAGAATATGCACGTAGAGGAAACGCCCGAGCTCTACAAAGTTGGTTCGGGAGGAGGAAAGCAAATAGGAAACAGAAACTGGAACCCAACTAGTGTGTCCCCAGCCCAAGGCCCGAGGATCCGGAAAGCCCCAGAGGACAAAGTGAGGCATGGCCCCCCAGCCCTCCCGGCCCTGGGCTTGCGGCGCCCGCCACTCCACCAGTGCCGCCTCCTCGACACCCCTGCCTGACCCCGTGAGGACCCCAACCCCGAAAATGAGCGCCCCCACCCCAGCGCATCCTCTCACACCCGCCCGCACAAAGTGTTGGTATTCCGGCTGCGCAGCGACCCGCAGGGGCGCTGCCAGGCCCGTGCAGACGGGCTTCGGGAGCGCCCGAAGCTCCCTCCCCAGCGCCCCCTTACTCTGAGAACCGTCGTCAACGCGGTCGAACCCCAGTCCGGGGACAAGGGTCTCCACCGCCATCACGCCGGCGCGTCTTCCCACCGCCGCGGCCCGGCCCCAGCCCCCGCGGGACTACCGCAGCCCCGCCCGGGTGCCGCCGCGGCAAGTGACTTCCGGCCTCGGCCCTGCCCCTCGTCCCGCTCGCGAGGGCTGAGCGGCTTCCTTGGCAGGCTGGCCGTGGGGCTGCTTGGAAAGCGAGTCTCGTCAGTGTGGCTGCAGGCGGACGGCGCGGTGTACCGACTGCGGTCCCTAAAAATTTTCTCCTTCCTGCTGCGACCTCCTTTGTTGTTTCTCTCCTTCCTCTGCTACACCCAGACCATCAGTTTTGGCGCCTCCTAGGTCCGGACCTTTTTATAAGAATCCGAGAGTTCTGCCGCACTCAGCCTAAAAAGGATATATGTTAAAAAAAATAAGGCGATATTGATGCGTGAGGTCACCCTGAATGAAGGTCTGGATTCTGCTAAGTGTTTGTAGTCCCGTGGAATTTTACCCCCTTCCCCTGCGACTTTATCTCCGGGCCCCTGCTTCTTAAAAGGGAAAGGATGGAGGCTGGACAGAAGTCTAGTGGCTAAGGTGTTTCCCTGGCATCGCAGACCCAGATTGATCCCGCACCTGTGTAATTCGCTTCTAGCCCCACCAGGAGGATCTCTTGAGCACAGCCAGGTGCCCAGAAACCAATAAAAAACTATAAAAGAGAGATGAAAAGCACTATTTCAAGTGCAAACTAAAAGACTTGTAGCTATTATGTCGCTATCTGCAATTTTCCCAAATTGCTTAATCACTCATCCGGGGATTTCCTCTTTATCCAGTAATTTCATGTGGCAATGTTCCTAGATATAGGAAAGGAGCTGAGGGAGAATCACGCAGTTTAAGTAAATTCCTACTATGAAGTGGTAGATTTGTTAAATGAAGTTGATTTGTTGGAGCATGTGAAACTAATAGGGAGGTGGATTTTGCAGATAAAGGGATATTTGTCATTGTTTGCTTTAAGTCATGAGTATTTAAACGTATGCGTGGTACAGAAATACACGCTCATCAGCAAATGCACTGGGACTGAGAACCTCCTACCAAGAGTATGCCACCCACAAGGCAGAGCCTCGTCAGTTCCCGTGTCGTATTTGATATGCTAAACCCAAAATAATAGACCCCTTGCCCCCATGCACCCGGAACATATGGTTTTGAGGCTCTTTATGGTCTTGAGGCAAGCAGATGCCCTTTGGCTACCCTAGCACAGACAGGACGTGAGGAGATGTTACTGGTGCCCGCCGAGCGAACGATGAACAATGGGAAAACAAGTGATACAAATCATGTGACAGAAATAGTTCGGGCTTTTTTTTCCTTTGGGCCACACACCAGGGATGCTCAGGGGTTTCTCCTGGCTGTGCACACAGGGAATTGGGACTGTCGGCTCAGGGGACCATATGGGATGCCAGACCGAACCTAGGAAGTCTGCCGTGATACAAGGCACATGCCTTACCTACTGTAATATGGCTCCAGCCCACAGAAATTATTCTTTAAAAACTCAAATTATATTAACCAGGACACCGGTCACCTGGAAAATAGTAGGTATCAGTGATTAGACTTATGTTTGTTTGTGATAATGTGTGGAAACTTTTTGAGTCTTTAACAATGAGGACTATATTGCAATTTAACTTCTGTCTATCCCAAAAGGAACCGAGAGGGGCTAGAGAGAGATTTGCTAGAGAAAGGGGCCGTAGTTCAAGTCCTCCTTTAGGAATCACAAAAAGAGTTCAGCTAGTAATGCAGAGTCATAAGTGAGTTTATTTGAGCCACAGCTAGCTGGGGTCAATAGGCACACAGGCCAAAGCAAGACCCTGAGTAAGGGGAAGCTTTAGATTATATAGCTACCATTAGTTGCAGCTCTCAAACTTAAATTCAAAGAAAACATAACTCTAGAGAAACGACTCAAGTTGCACAGACAAGTTATTTTTGGTATGTCCCAGGATCGCCTCCAAGTATGCCCTGCTCACCCAAGCGGTTCCATAGATACCGCAGAGAGTGGCAGTAAGGTTGCTGTTTTTCTGGGCTGATGTGCCCAGATGTCCTTCCAAAGGCCAACGGGGGGGGGTAGATGCCTGAAGCTGGTAATTTTTTTTTTTTTTTTTTTTTTTTTTTTGGAATCAGGCAGGGTGATTTTTATTTTTTAATATTTTATTATACCGCCATGTGAATACAATTACAAAGATGTTCACGTTTGGGTTTCCGTCATACAGTGTTCCAGCACCCATCCCTCCACCAGTGCCCATTTCCCACCACCAATGTCCCCCCCTCCCTCCCCCCCCCCAGCCCGCCTCTATGGCAAATTCTTTATCTCTTCTCTTACACATTGTGGATTGCAATACATAAGTATTCAGAGATCATCATGTATATTTTTTCCTATATTCAATGCTCAGTTCTAGACTGGTATTATCATTTTGACAAATATTAGCACACTGTTCTCCTCTCTGTCCTACCTAACCACTGATTCCCACATGTTTGTGGAAGATTCCCACCTTTTTTATTGAAAGAAGCTCATGTAGAGCTTTGGTTCTACAGTGTTCCAACACGCACCCTCCGCCCAAACCCATCTCCCATCACCAATGTCCCCACCCTCCCCCCCCCCCCCCCCTTCACCTCAACCACTTGGCGAGTTCTGTATGTCATTTCTTTCCTTTATATCTCCTTCCCAACAAACTTTCCTGCTCTTCGCTGACTGCAATGCATTAAAAGACATTACTGTTTCAACTATTTTAGTGGACTCCATGCGGCCAGTAAGCGGCCGCGCAACTCGGCCTGAACTGGCTTTGCTCTGTTGGATCTGGTCTGAGGCCGCTTTAGCAGTCCGACAGCAAAAATGGTGGCTAGTGTGGTGGGCGCAGTCTCATCCCGCTGCTTCCGGGACCCTCAGAGGCGACGGGCCCACTCCTCAAACCCATCTGCCTTCCCGGTTCCATGGTCAGCTAGCCCGGCGCAGCCGAGCGCCAGCCTCCCCAGCCTTCCGGGAGGCCCTGTGCTGGCCCGCGGCAGCTCCGCGGGCAGGGTCACCAGGCCTGACAAGATGGAGGGGGATCCCTTGGTAACTTTTCACAGAAACATGGAAGCCCTTTGGTTCATTGAATGCTTACCTAACAATAGTACTACCTACAAGATGGCTCGAGACTTCTTTGCCAAGTCCCTGAACAACGGTTTGAGGCTCTTCGTATTCTGAGCAAGCAGATGCCATTGGGCTACATCTGGCACGTGATAGGGGGTCAAATGGAAATAAAAATGTTACTGGTTCGAGCAAACTACCCAATGACGGGATGTTAAGTGATCAAGTGAACAATAGTATTGTGGGCTAAGGCTTTCACGAGGCTGAGTCTAAGCCCTCGCTTAATCCCTGGCACCATGTAGAATCTGAGTGTCGGCCAGGAATGATCCCATCCTAGAGCCGGCAAAACCTAGCACAACTAGTTGTGGTCCAAACCCTCTATGCCCCTAAAACATAAAGCACTGAAAATAACTAAATCAAAACAGGGTGAAGATCTCTTATTCTTGAGCTAGTAGATCTGAATAAATCAAAGTTTGAGTGTTGAGCCAGGAGCAGCCCAGCGGTGGAAGGTATTTGTCTTGCACACGCTGCCGGGCCCGCGGCCGCCAGGGTTCAACCCCGTATCCCATATGGTCCCCCCGAGCACCGCCTGGAGTAATTCCTGAGTGCAGAGCCAGGAGTGACCCCTGAGCATCACCGGGTGACCCAAAAGAAAAAAAAAAAAAAGTTTGAGTGCCAACAAGACATCAGGCACCAAGTAGATGCAGACTATTATAAATCTGTCTCAGTCTGTCTGTCTCTACCCCTCTAAATGTGAATTCGAAAAAAAAAACAAAATGAAATTAAAGACGACAAACCTTATTTTCTGTGCATATCACTTGTTTAACTTAGCAGCTCTATTCCTCATATTTGCATTACATACTATCAGTGATAAATTGAAGCTTTCCAGGTTGGAACAATTCAAATATTCAAATTCACTATTTATTAAAATTAACAGATTCAAAGTTTAATTATATATTATATATATTAAAATTAAAGTATAATACTTATATTGATCACTTTAATCACTTGAATCTCATGTTCACCAATTTGCTAGAAAGTGGGCTCCAGTAACATTTCCATTGGACCCTATCTGTGCCAGTGTAGCCCAATGGTATCTGGTGATCTTAGGAATATGAAGTGCCTCAAACTTGTCCTTCAGGGTCTTTAATTTAAAAAAGTTGATCATCTTGTAGGGTGGGCAGCCACATGATCTTTTGACATCTCGTGGGATCCAGCCGGTAACGGTTCTAGTCATTGGTTGTCTCCCAATTGCATTAGTCCAATCCATCTGATTTTTCGATGTTTTTAGCAAATGGGACAGTCCCTGATTCTAGAATAGCGGACGGAGCTCCGGATTCCTTCTCACTCTGAGTGAGGCGTGATATTCCAAGCATAGCTTGTTGGATTCCCCCTCTGGGAGACCCGAGTAGCGTTTCTCATCCTGTTTTTGTAGGGCCCAGGTCCCTCTGAGGCATATGTTAATGCAGGAGAACGGTGGAGTCAATGTCAGGGGCGCTCCGCCAGGTCCCCGACAGTGCCGGGAAGCGAGTTCCCTTCTACCCCGGCCGGGCGAGGAATGGATGCACTCTCAGGAATCCATGTGGTTTTAAAAGGCTTTACTTATCACAGGTTCAGGCCTACAAATCAGCAAAGGAAAAACCCGATGCTTAGGATTCCAGGCTAAAACCCCAGCCACGTGTAGGCCAAGATGGCGACCACCACGTGTAAAACTTCCAAGGGAATAACGCTCACAAGGCGAGATCCCACAGGAAGAAGAAGCCCGGGAGCGGGAACCGGCAAGTTTATACCCCCGCCAGCTCAGACCTTCCTCCCATTGTTATGGAAAGCAGGGAGGGTCCAATGCCCCAGGTAGTCCCCTCCCCTGCATCTCACCTAGGGCCTTTACTGTGCTAATGTTTTGAGCCGAATGCCTTTGAAATGTAGAGAAGGGGGGTTTCTGAGATGGCATGTCACTGTACCAAAGATCAACACCAATGCCAGTTAAATATTTCTCCAAGCCTTCACAAGTCTCCTCTACTTCATTGTAGTTTTATATTTTATCAGGGAGCCATGCTTGTTTGTTTGGAAGCAAACAGCATTTCTCTCTGGTCTAATTACTTAGGTGTCCTTACGTGGCCAGGCTAATATGCTGGTAAGATCTAGCTAGTCCCCACGATGATTGTGATAGCATGGGAATATTTATACCAGCTGAGTACAGCATACATGGTCGGATAAACTGCCACATTTAGACTACCCCTTTATCTACGAGTGATTTGCGGGAGGCAATCCAGAGCAGATGCAGCGGCCCTTAGGAGTCCTGCAACAGTCAAAGAGATGTGCCCGCCTCCTGAGGCCATCCAACCCCACGCCCAGCAGCTCCCGCTCTCCCACCAGGTGCTTCCCTTGGCGGGCAGCCCCAGAGGCACCCCTTTCCAGCATAAAAAAAGGGCTGGACCTTTGAGAAGGCACCAAGCCACACCCAGCTTTTTTTCGGATCTTCCACTGGACTACCGCCACCCCGACCCCCTGACTCGGTACCACCCATCAACACCCAAAATTCAAAACCACGAAGCTGTGCGCTAGCGCTAGCGCTAAGTATTTTCTATCTACCTGAGATACCACTGAGCATTGGCCCCTACACTCTTTGCTATACATCCCTAACTGCAACGTAATTCAGGCACCTACTAACTCTATTGACTAGTCACCCATAACACACACTTTCAACCTACGATAGTCAATATGGTAAAAGCAACGCAGAATTCCTTCAAGCTCTATGATTGAAGTCACTAATACAGATGAGTCAAGCAATAACGATGAGCTATATAACCTCTCTGAAAAGGAATTTCGAAAGGAACTGTTAAAGATTCACCAAGGAACTCAAGAAACAATGGAATACAAAGTCAATAAAATACAAGAGGACATGAGAGCAGAATTGAGTAAATTTCAGACCAAAGTACAAGCAGAAATGACAGATATTAAAAATGAGGTAAGTGAACTGAAAAACACAGGGAAGGCCTCCAAAGCAGAGTAACAGCACTGAAGAAAGAATTAGTGATCTCGAAGACGAGGTTCAGAGATTCTGTAGACAACACCAGAAGATGGAGAAAAGACTCACAATCAACAAACAGACTACCAGAGAAAATCAGGGATGTAGCCAAAAGGAACAACATAGGCATCATTGGGGTCCCAGAAGGGCAAGAAGAAAACCCTGATGAAGAAGAAACTGTCAAAGCCATCATCGCTGAGAAGTCCTCGAACTGAAGATAGCATGCCCCCAGATACAAGAGGCCCATAGGATAACAGCTAAAAAGAAACCCCAATAAGAATACTCCAAGACACATCCTTAATTAAAATAACAAAACGATAGAGATAGAATACTGAAAAAGCAGCAAGATCAAAAGAAGGACATACAAAGGAGCATCCCTGATTTTACAGACTTCTCAGATGAAAGACTCCAAGCCCGAAAACAATGGTGGGATATTGTGAAAAGACTCAATGAACTCAGGAGGCTCCACCAAGAATTCTTTACCCAGCTAGACTTACTTTCAGATGTGAAGGAAAGATACAACTTCACAGATAAACAACAACTCATGAAATTCATAGATTCACAACCAACTTTAAAAAAGGATAAAGGGTCTATTGTAAAATAAGACAACCCAAAACCACAACAAGTTTAAACAGAAAAATGGCACAAAACCAATGACAATAATATCCCTCAAAGATGTGCCTGAGCCGGAGGTTCTTTGTCCTTTTGAAGTTGTTTCTTCGATGCCTTTGAAGGCAATCCATGCTTCTTCTCCCTCCCTGCAGCTCAGGTTTTAGGTCATTCATCATGTTGACTTCTCGACCTAGGTACACATAACTGCTGCATTCAGAATACATATATTATATTATAAAATTATGTTTACAATTATATATTATTATATATTAAAATGATATGTAACATCTAAATATATAATATTATTATGTTATATATTATCATATAGATATTATATATACATATATATTAAATTACATATAAATTATACATTTATCACTATCTATCACTATCTTCCCTTCATCATCTATTTGCTAGAGTGGGCACCAGTAATATCTCCATATGTCCTATCTCATGCTAGTAGAACCCAAAGGCATCTGCTTGCTCCAGGAACATAAAAGAGCCTCAAACCATTATATTAGGTCATTTATAGTAATATAAATGTTACTGGCATCCGGCATATCAAATACGACACGAGCAGCTTGCCAGGCTTGCCTTGTGGGTGGCATACTCTTGTAGTCACCTCTGAATAAAGCATTTATTAATGAACCCCGCGCAGCCGCTAAGCGCCACGCGAAGCCAGGCTGTGATAGTCTGGTCTGCTGTGTGGAGTTGTGACGAGGGAAGTCCAGATGTGGAAGATGGCAGCCCCCATGGAGTCGGGTCGTTGGCTTGATGAGGTTCTGCTGGGGTGGCAGGCCAGGGCTAGAACCAGCCATGCCTCCCGGACGCCTCATGACGGCTGGGCACAAGGGAAAAAGGAGCAGCTCTGCCTCATGTCTGAGAGTCTCTGGTTCAGCATAATGGGCCGGATTGAAGAAAAACTGCTGCAGGGTGGGTGTGGATGATCCGGGCTGTGATAGTCTGGTCTGCTGGGTGAGGCGACAGAGGGAAGTCCATATGGAAGATGCGGCCCCCATGGCGTGAGTGTGTGTGGAGGGTCGTCTGGCTTGTTCTGAGGCTCTGCTGGCAGGCCATCCCAGGTGGGGCTGGAGCGATAGCCCAGTGGGTAGGGCGTTTGCCTTGCATGTGGCCGGCCTGTGCTAGCCCGGGTTCGAACCTCCCTATCCCATATGGTCCCCTAACACCGCCAGAGTAATTCCTGAGTGCAGAGCCAGTAGTAACCCCTAAGCATTGCCGGGTGTGACCCAAAAGCAAAAAAAAAAATTATCATATAAATTATAAACAGTATATCATAAAATTATAATATTATAAATTAAAATAAAATTATATACTAAATTAATAGATGGAATTAATAAATTAAAACTTATTAAAATTAAATAATAGATCAGTGGCAAGAGATATATTATGAAAATGAAAGTTTCTATAGCCAACTTGTGTAGAGGCAAATCTCTCTGCCATTGACTAGCCAGGTGACTCTGGAACAAATTTACACTCAGTTCATTTTCCTTACCTGTAAAACGGGAACAATGAGAATAAATACCTCATAGGATAGTTGTGAGGACTCGTTTAGTTTATGCTTGTAAGAGGCATGCATGGCTTTACACATAATACAAAGTATTCGCTCTGAGTCCATAAAGAATTTAAATCTCAGAATTACGTGTCTTGAATACACACACACACACACACACACACACACACACACATTTGGAAAGGGTAAGGAAGCTCCCACATAGTGCCAGAAGGTCCAGGGTCCCTCCTGGCAATCCCCTGTCCAACAGGGTCAGTAGTTCCTTGCCAGGACCCCAGGACGCAGTGAAGTTCAGGCTCTGTGGAAGGTTACAAAATTACTTGGGCCACTCTGGTGCTGCTTGGAAGAACTTCCTGTCTGCGCCCCACTGTGCTTAGGGCACCGTGTAGTGCGGATGGAACTCGTTAGCTAAGCATGCAAAGCATAGGTGTACAAAATGAACCGCTTCCACCACAAACCTCCTGTGCCATCTCGGTCTGGATTCGCTGGATAATCCCTATCCTTCCGAACTAGTCTCCCTCCCTTCCGCTCTCTCTCTCCAACTCTTTCTCGCCTCTCCATCTCTCCCACCCTTTTGGTTTTGCGCTTGCTTTGGGGTCACATCTGCTGGTGCTTTGGGCTTCCTCTGGGCTATGTGCTCAGGGATCCTCCAGGCACTGCTCGGTGAGGCCAGGGATCATAGCTCAGTCGCCAGGCGCAGTGCAGGTGAGCGCCACCCGCTGTGCTAGATTGTGCTTGCTCCCCTCTCTCTTAGTGGAGAAAAACCTCACAACTTTTATTATACATATCCTAAGTATATATAGAACGCATAACATAGGTATATCACGTAGGTATTTTTAGAGTAGACTCAATGATTACGCTTTGGATGTATAAAGTCACTGCGCGCCATCAGTCATCTAAGTGACCAAGAGCCCAAGTCCCTCCACTCCTGGTCCCAGGTCACTTCTAATCCACCTCTTGCTTCTTCCAGCGCCTCTCCTGTCATTGCTCGGTAATCTCAGTTCCATAAAATCCGAGGGTTTGCCGTCATTCCACACTGTCTGTTCTCTTTTAATAAGATCATGTGTTAATTGTCCTTTAACATCTAAACCATGCCTTTAAAGATCCAACACGACAACACTGGAACACATGGCTCAGTGCATATGAAACAATTACGTATATTGAAAGAAAAAATACCAAATTTGTCCGTGTTTTCATTGCTTTTTTTTTTTTACAGGCATTTTACAGGAAAGTGTTTTCTCAACTTTTCCACCAGATGGCACTGTTCATTAAAGAATCAGCAAGTGTTTTTAAAAAATCATCTAATAAAATGATCTTTTAAATTGTATATTTCTTCAACACTACTGTTGTTTGTTTTATTTTGCCACGCCCGGTGGTGCTAAATGTTTGCTCCTGGCTCTGCAGTCAAGAAGCACTACTGGAGGACTTGAAGGACGGCGGGTGGTGCCAAGGATTGAAGCCGGTTGGCTCTTCAGAGGAGGTGCCCTGGCCACTGCACTATCTCTGCAGTCCGCATCTTCAGCCATTTCACCAGAACTTCCTCTCTTTAAAAAGACCACAGGGGGTCAAGCCTTTCAAAGAGCCCAGTTCTAAAAATAGAAATTATTAAAAATATTTTAACCAGTGGCTGGCATCTTAGCTCAATGGGCTGTGTACGTGTTGTGTATGGGAGGTTCCGGTCCACAGCAGGCATAGCACAGCCAAGAGCAGTGCCAGGTACAGCCACAAACAAAACAAAACAAAAAATAGTATTGAATTAAAGAAAAAAGGTATAACAGAGTAGAATAATCAGGTTTGACATCTATTTTTCTAATGAACTTTTTTTTTTTTTCTTTGCTGGTCACACCGGCGGCTCTCAGGGGTTACTCCTGGCTCCGCACTCAGGAATTACTCCTGGCAGTGCTTGGGAACCATATGGGATGCCAGGGTTTGAACCCGGGCAGGCACAGGTCGGCCTTGCAAGGTAACGCCCTACCCGCTGGCTATCGCCCGCCCTCTAATGAACTTTGTAATGAATCACAACAGAAAATTAAAACAGTAATTAAGAATACCCTCAAGCACAAAAGCCCTGATCTAGATGGTTTTATCAAATCTTCAAAGATTTACTACTTTACTCCTCAAGCTTTTTAAAATATTGGGAAAAACCCAAACAAACCAACCAGGAATCCTTTCTAAAAGTCCTATGAAACAAGCATTACACTACTACCCAAAGGAGACAGAGTTACTACTAAAATTTTTTTCAAAATGATTTTCCTGATTAACATTGTTGCAAAAATCCTCAACCAAATATTAGCAAACTGAATCCAACTCCGCGATCAAAGAGATCATATACCGTGATGAAGGAGAATTTATTTTAGGGATACAAGAATGGTTCAACATACACAAATCAATTAATGTAATAAAACACATTAGTAAATAAGACATAATAGTAATAATAATCATTATCACTATCACTATCTTCCTGTTCATCATCTATTTGCTAGAGCCGGCACCAGTAATATCTCCATATGTCCTGTCTCATGCTAGTAGAACCCAAAGGCATTTGCTTGCTCCAGGAACATAAAGAGCCTCAAACCATTATATTAGGTCATGGGAATGACCTAATATAAATGTTACTGGTATTTGGCATATCAAATACTACACAAGCAGCTTGCCAGGCTTGCCGTGCGGGTGGCATACGGTTGTAGTCACCTCTAAATAAAGCATTTATAGATGAACCGCGCTGGCTGCTAGCGGCACGTGAGCCGCTGTGATAGTCTGGTCTGCTGGCTGGAGTTGTGACGAGAGGGAAGTCTGGATGTGGAAAATGGCGGGCCCCATGGAGTAGGGAAGGGTGGTCTGGCTTGTTGTGAGGTTCTGCTGGGGTGGCAGGCCAGAGCTAGAACCCGCCATGCCTCCTGGGCACCTCACGAGCAGCTGGGCACAGGGAGAGCAAGTAGCAGCTCTGCCCCATGTCTGAGAGTCTCTGGTTCAGCATACCTGGGCGGATTGAAAAAAAAAAAAGTAGGTATAATTGGCCTCCGATCTGGGGCTGGAGTGATAGTCCAGCGGGTAGGGCATTTGCCTTGCATGCAGCCCGGCCCATGCTGGGCCGGGTTCCATCCTGGCATCCCATATGGTCCCTCGAAGCACCGCCAGGAGTAATTCAGTAATAATAATACCAGCAATAATTATAGTCCTCATTCTCATGACCTGATAAAATGGTTTGAGGCTCTTTATGATCTTGGAGCGAGCAGATGCCCTTGGGCTACACTAGCACATTACAGGATGTATGGAGATGTTACTGGTGCCCGCCGAGCAAATCGATGAACAACGGAAGACAAGTGATACTGTTCGGGGAACAACAGACTTTGTATCAACAGATACAAAATCTGAAACAACCTAAGCACCCAAGATTAGACAACCTCTCAGTGTTCAGTGTCTATATTGCAAACCATAATGCAGAGAGAGAGAGAGAGAGAGAGAGAGAGAGAGAGAGAGAAGGAAAGTGCCTGCCATAGAGACAGACTGTGTGTGTGGGTGGTGGGTGGTGGACAGTAGGAGGGAAAAGAGGGACATTGGTGATGGGAAACGGACACCCCATAGAGGGGCGGGTGTTGAAACATTATATGACTAAAATCAGACCATAAACAGCCTTGTAACTATGTATCTCACAGTGATTCAATCTTAAAAACTGCTTAGTGTTATTTCAAGCAATCATTTTAATCATCGTAAGCATTGAACTTGTATTTGGGGTCTGAGTCTTCATGCTGTGTGCTCTTTCATCTATAGGCACTCCTTTGTGATTACTTTCTTTGTGTCTAAAATATACTGCATTCCCCAAGTTCCTAATACCTACTGAGAATTTCCTTATTCTTTGTATATTTTCACTCACTTGTTATCGCTCTAAGAACAACAAGAACTGTGTTTATTAAATCCATTCAAGTATTTGCATTTGGGAGTCTTCATACCTACTGCTTCTATGTAGGTATAATTACCCTCCGATCTGGAAAAAATATGCTCTTTAATAGTTTCTTTATTGCCTATTTGTTACTAACCAACTCTCAAATTTGTCTCTGAAAATAAATATTTCATCTGCATTTTTATTACTGGATATAGAAAGCCAGACTGGCAGGCATTTTTATTCACCTCACTCTGAATCTAGTCTTCATACGGTTACCAAAGAATTACATTGGGGGCAGAGCAATAGTCCAGCAGGTAGGGCGTTTGCCTTGCACGCGGCTGGCCCATGCCGGCTAGGGTTCGATCCCCAGCATCCCATATGGTCCTCCGGGCACCGCCAGGAGTAAATCCTGAGTGCAGAGCCAGGAGAAACCCTGAGCATTGCCGGGTGTGACCCAAAAAAAAAAAGCAAAAAGAAAAAAAAAGAATTACATTTACAGTTCATACTGAAAGAAAATCTTACATATGGTGAATATTATGATATGTGAATAAACATACTACTTTGGTAGAATAAGGTACCAAGGGAGGAACGAATGAAGAAAATGCCTCCAAAGGGCAGTGTTTGAGCTGTGCCTTTAAGAAAAAAAGAAATTTGGTCAGGTTCTGATGACACCAATTGACAGGACACGATCTTTGCTGGCAAGTCCTAGGTTTGGCAAAACACAACAGGAAACAAGAGTAAGTAAATATGTTTTGATCATTTTGTTAGCAAGTTGCTGATAATAAACAGTATAAAAAAGAATTATTGTTGACCTGTTATAAGGACAGTCGGAAGGGTAAGGGGAAAATTGGAGACAATGGTAGAGGGAAGGTGTTATGGTAGTAAATTGGCGTGGCAATATTGCATACCTGTAACAAACCATCATGACCAACTCTGTAAAGCACAGTGTTTATAAGGTGTAGGGAAATGTTTACAGAAGTAGGCCTTATTATTTCATGTACATTCCAATTAGCACAGAATTTCTTTAAAAGTTTTAATGATAGGAACAACATGATTGTTACCATAATGAGATACAAGTATAAAAATAAAATGTAATGTAATATACTTCAAATTCCAGAGTTAAAAACGTATGTAGCAAAGAGTGGACATTTTATTACATGTATTTTATAAATGGTTTTAGTTTCCTTGTTTGCATAGGTTGAAATTATATGGTAACCACAAATTGGCTCTCTAATCGTTTTATTTATTTATTTGTGTGTTTGTTTATTTTGCTTTATTTGGGTCACACCCGGCAATACTCAGGGGTTGCTCCTGGCTCTGCACTCAGAATTACTCCTTGAGGTGCTTGGGGACCATATGGGATGCTGGGACCGACTGGGTCAGTCGCTGCAAGGCAAACGCCTCTACCCGCTGTGCTATCGTTCTGGCCCCCATCATCCTATTTGCCATTTCTTAAAGTTTTTTCCGAATAGGAGCTGGATCAGTGGGTAAGACGGTTGCCTTGCACTTGGCCGACTCTGGTTCAACTGGTTCGACCCTCTGGTTCGACTCTCGTGCACCAACAAGAGTTAATTGCAGAGTACAGAGCCAGGAGTAACTCCTGAGCATTGCTGGGTGTGACTCAAAAAGCAAAAAATAAATGAAAATGTTGTCAGAATAAGTAATATAAAGCAAATTTGCTATGTGCCTGAGGGGGCAGGTTGGTAGAGGAAGGTCACAGTGGTGGTGTTGGAACACTAATGCTTGAAACACCTGTAGAATGAACAACTTTCGATAAAGAAAAGTTTTCGATTAAAA
The DNA here is from genome assembly GCA_021461705.1 of Cryptotis parvus. Lineage (NCBI taxonomy): Eukaryota > Metazoa > Chordata > Mammalia > Eulipotyphla > Soricidae > Cryptotis > Cryptotis parvus. The sequence continues at coordinate 14,656 of JAJIBD010000338.1, forward strand.
AAGATTTGATTAAGAGAGTAAACGGCAAACAGCAGGGTGTCAGGATAAAGGGTTCTTGTTTGTGGTGGTGCTAAAGCATGTGTGAACTACTCTTCGAGAGAGGAGAAAGAGAAGGGGGTCTACCTGCCCGCCCATCCATTCATCCATTAAATGTCCCAAGTACCGCCTGGTCCACAGCTGGGACCCAGGCAGCCGCTTGGAGCGGTTTCTGGCTTTGGACCCTAGTCTGGCCCCCCAGACCCAGGTCAGCCTACCGCGCCGGCACACGCCCCGCCCCCTCGCCCGCGATTGGCTGCCGGAGCTCCGCCAGCTGGAGGGCGGGGCCGTGGCCTCGTCCGGGACTCTCCGGGACCTGTCCCCGAGCGCGGCCGCGGGGGCTTCGGGGCTGCGAGCGACGCCCGGGCCGAGCCTCCCGCCTGCCCTCCCGCGCCCGCCGCGGCCCACGCGCGCCCTTCCCGGCATGCTGCGGGGGGCAGCCAGGCGCTCCGGCGCTTCTCCACCGGCCGGGTGAGTCCCACCTGGCCAAGCGTCCCGGCGCTCGCTGGGGTTGGCCTCCAGCCCCGGGAGGACGGGAGTGAGGAGTGTCCTTTCGAATTTGCTCGATGCCAAGTTGCGCGGTTTTTTGGAAACCGAGAGAGTGCGTTGAGGGGACAGGAGGGTCTTGCAGGATGCCCGTCAAAGGAGCCATTGTCTTCGCGGAGGGGCTGCACACTGGCGTTTTGCCGGGTCTGGCTGGGGTTGGCAGGGAGAGAGCAAGCAGTCACTTGCAGGAGGCACCGAGTCGGTCCCTTTTCCTTTCCCTCGCTCCATCGTGAGATTCCAAGCTCCGTGGAGACGTCCTGGTGCAGAATCGGATCCGACAGCCAGGAGGTGTGCGCGCCCGGCTGGCGCGCAGGGCCCTGGCCGATAAAGGCACTGCGAGCCCATGACCGCAGGCTCCTTCTTCCTGAGCTGCAGGGAGGTTTCTAGGATTTCCAGGCGCTGCCCAAGCGGCGAGCCAGGAACATTTTTCAACTGTAGCGCCAGAAGTCAGCCCCGACTCGGCCCCACGCCTAGAAATTGCATCAGCCCTCGGCAGCAAGGGAACAAGAACAGACACGTTGCAAGTGGCAGCTGCCTTCAGTACTTTGGGGGCCTCTGGGCTGACTCCAACCTCTTTGAGGGAGGAAACCCCTAATCTGTGTACTATCCTTTATAGAAAATGCATGCTTGTGGTCTAAAAATAATTCACCTTTCCCTTCGTCTTCTCTGCCAAAGCCATAGTGCATGTGTTCACATCCGCGTACACGGAGTAAATGTCTTTGTTAAAACACAGAAGCAAAACGGGGGAGGGGAGCAGTCCGGAGTAGCACCAGGATAGCCTGAAAGTTGCTGCGTGGAAGCATCTTTATCCCCGAGACTAGACTTATTACTGAGAGCTCATTCATTCCCTTAGCAGCGAGTTCTCGCCGCTTCCAGGGAACAGGCATCTTTTAAAACTAAGCAGACAACAAGACCTGTGCCTGTGGTGCTTTGGCTGCGTCCTTGTAAGTGCTGCTTTGGACTGCTCCTTGGCTGTCTTCTGCCACGTGGCGCTGGGCATTCTGGGTGGGATGGCCCAGAGAGAACGGGTTTGCCTGCCCGATTGTGTCTGCCCGATTGCAGTCCTGTGCCAGAGCCTTTCACGGAATTGTCTTTTGTTGTTTTGGAGAGCAGGAGGGAGCCTTGAAGGGAAAGACTGAGATTATGGAGTTTACAGAAGATTCTTATAGTATTAGGTTCACATCCCGGTAGAAAATAGCACATTGGTGGAATCTACCAGGAGATCAGAGGTGACTACAAGAGTATGCCACCCGCACGGCAGAGCCTGGCAAGCTACCCGTGTCGTATTTGATATGCCAAATACCAGTAACAATTATAGACCTCATTCCCATGCCCTGATGGAATGGTTTGAGGCTCCTTATGTTCCTGGAGAGAGCAGATGCCCATGGGCTCTACTAGCATGAGACAGGACATATGGAGATGTTACTGGGGCCCGCCGAGCAAATCGATGATGAACGGGAAGACAGTGATACAGTGATACCAGGAACGGTAAGGGTCAGGAATACAGCCCACATAGGGCTAGGCCACTTTGCTACCACACGGTTCGCCAATAAATGCTCGAGATGAGAGGCGACTACAAGAGTATCCCACCTGCATGGCAGAGCCTGGCAAGCTACCCGTGTCATATTTGATATGCCAAAACCAGTAACAGTTATAGACCTCATTCCCATGTTGGAATGGTTTAAGGCTCTTCATGTTCCTGGAGCGAGCAGATGCCCTTGGGCTACTCTAGCATGTGACAAACTTTATGGAGATGTTACCGGTGACGGCTCGAAAGCAAATCGATGATGACCAGGAAGACAAGTGATACAAATGAGGGCTAGGAGCAAGGCTGGTGCTTCAAGAAGTCTAGAGGATGACATCATTGTGTGCTCAGTGAAGGATTGCGGCTGTTCCCCCACCCCCCAAAAATGGGGAGCTCCGTGTTACAGATGCAAAAGCTCTGTGGCTCATTATAGGCCTTTTTCTTCTTCCCGCCAACAAAACCAGCCTCTGAAGTATGGGGCTCATTTGTGTTAGGATTTCAGGGCTTCCCTCAGCGAGGTAGATGGAACCATTCCCCACAATTCACTCATCACATCTGCTGTCTTTGATTTTTTTTTAATGCAAGGGGAAGGGCCTTCCACATAGTCATAGAAGCATCACTGGACAGAATGCTCTCTGCTTACCCGGTGATGTGCTGCTCAGGCCCAGCTGATGTGGAAAACACCTGTGACTTGTTGTACTTTTTGTTCTGGGGGTCACACCTAGTGGTGCTCAGGGATTATTCTTGCTCTGTACTCAGGGATCACTTCTGGCACTGCTTGGGGGACCATATGGGGTGATTGGAATAGAATCAGGTTTGGTCACATGCAAGACAGATGCCCTACCTGTTGTACTATTGCTCTGCCCAGGTTTAATGTTTCAATCATTCATTCATTCATTTATTCATTCAGTTATTTGCTTAGCAAGTCAATTGATTGGTTAGTTAACTGGTTAGGTAGCTAGTTTACTTACTAGTTAGTTGTCAGCAGGTTGGTTAGATGGTTATTTGGCTAGTTATCCATTTGATTAGCTGGTTTTCTATCTACTTAGCTGTCTACATAGTTGACAAGTAGGTGAATAGTTGAATAGTCTATTAACTAGTTATCTGGTTAGTTAGCTACTTGGTTGGTTGACTGAGTTGGATGGTTACTTGGGTATAATTGTGTAGTTAGCTGGTTATCTGACTGTATATATATTTAGTCATATAGTTAGCTGATTATTTGGCTAGTTGGGTAGCTAGCTGTTTAGTTGGTTGGTAACTGATTAGTTGGTCAGTTAATTGTATATTTAGTTAGTTATGATGCTGGAAATCAAACTCCTGATCTAATAGGAAACGCAAATTCCTACTAGAGCTACATTCTCTGGCCCTGCATTGGGATTTTAAATGACAAGGAAAACTCAGGCATAGCTCAACAGCACACAGCTGGGATTATGGCCATACAGTGGGCCATAAGCAATACAGAGCTTAGAATCTCCAAACTACTGTTGCCACTCGAGGAGCTATTTATGTCAGCCTCTCTGTGGTTTAATTGCTTCATATGTAAAACCATGCCTGTCTCCCCCAATCTTTGAACAATTGGCGGGGTGATGTATATTAAACACCTGGCACCTCCTAGGCTCACTGACATGTTTGCTATTATTTCCACCTTTTCTTCCTGACCCATATTCTCAGGGACATTCTCCAAACAGCAAAGCTCCTCGGGTTTGAGAGAGTCTCTGAGCCAAGCTTGTTAAAATGCAGCTCCCAGGGCCGGAAAGTTAATGCACACATTAACGCCTTGCATGTGGCTGCAGCAGTGGTAGCCCAGGCTTGAATCCCACAATTGCATATTGCCCCTGAGCACCACCACCAAGGGTCAGTCCTGAGCACAAGACCTAGAATAACCTATGAGCAAGTGGAGTGTGTGGCTCAATTCCCCAGTCCCTCCACCTCCAAACAGAGTAGACATTCAGGTGGTGTAGACTCCTGGCCTTGCTAATGGCCTGAGGCAAAGACAAACTTTGTGAGTGAATCAACAAGTGCTGTTCTGTTTTAAGCAGCAACAGTTATTATAGGACTTGAAGATTGAATATTTACAGAACACTTTGCTTTTCTAGTTAAGAGGAAAGATGAAATTGGCGCATATTTCCCATGGACAAACCATGCTGTTGTTGCCTAGCTCAGCTCTTTGCTGCCAAGTGAGCTGTTAGACTTGAAGTTCTAGGTTCTTAGGGCACCGGAACCGGAGATGAATTTTTAAAATTAACCTAATTGTTTAATTACCCATTCAATTACAGGGAAGGCTTTTTACCTTTATGCCTAGAAAGGAATGTTTGCAATGCCCTGAATAAAGGAAATTAATTTTCATCACGATCAGATTTTCACCATGAGATTTTATTAATTTACAGAGAAGTTCTAGAAAATTAAAGACAGGGGCCAGAGAATAGCACAGTGGGGAGGGCGTTTGCTTTGCAGCGGCCGACCAGGTTCGATCCCTGGTATCCCATATGGTCCACTGAGCATCTCCAGGAGTAATTCCTGAGTGCAAAGTCAGGAGTAACCCCTGAGCATTGCTAGGTGCAACCCTAAAAAGCAAATAAAAAAAATAAGTTTTTTTAAATTAGAAAATTAAAGACATCCTCCTCGCCCCCTTTCCCCTTAGATGGAAGGGGGATTCTAAGTCAGAGCCAGAGCCCCTCAAGGTGGAATGAAAGTTTAACACACCTTTGGGGGCCTGAACTGGGCCTGAGGCCAGGCCAGGAGACTGGGGAAGGGCTGTGTCCTCGCCCCCAGGAGGCCCTCGCCTGCCGCCTTTCCATCCCCATGATCACCAACAACACAGGTTCCTGTCTGCGTGGTGAGGAGACTCCACTCAGGGAAAGATTACAGAAAATATCATTGATTAAATCGCATTACATGTCCAGCCCATCTGATTTTCGATGCCTTGGCAAACGAGACAGCGTCCCTGACTCTTGATTGTGGACAGAGGTCGGAACTCTGGATTCCTTCTCTCACTTGAGTGAGGCATGATATTCCAAGCATAGCTCTTTTGATTCCTCTTTGGGAGAAGGAATGTAATGCAATTTGGAGAGGACTGCTGGACTAGAGCCGTTACCGACTGGATCCCATGGGACGTCAAAAGATCACGTGGTTGCCCACCTACAAGATGGTCAGACTTCTTCATCAAGATCCTGAACGAACTGTTTGAGGCTCTTAGTATCCTTAGAGCAAGCAGATGCCATTGGGCTACACTGGCACGTGATAGGGTCAAATGGAAACGTTACTGGCGCCTGCTCAAGCAAATTGAATAATGGGATGTCATCAAGTGATCATCGATTAAAGACCATGCTTAAAATCTTGGAATCCACTGTACCACTCCTATCCAACTGGTCTTTAAAAAAATAATTAGTGTTATGGTGATGTTCAGAAGCTGCTCCTGGCTCTGTGCTTAGGAGTGGCCCCTCGTCTTGCTCTGGAGACCATCAGTAGTACCTGAGATTCCCGCCCGCTCCCTGGGATAGGAGGCAAGTGCCTTAGAGCCTGTGCATGTGCCTTAACGCCAGCCCCTATGTGATACTTTCATTTCTGGGTTAACTCCATGTATTTGTGCATCCATGGAAATCTCCTGCAAAAGAAGGTAGTAGAAATCCTCTCTCAATTATTTTAAAGTACAGGCGTGACCTCTGGAGTCAGACCTGGATTTAAATCCTAGTTCTCTCCAGCTCTGACAGTATGGCCTTGGGGATGTAGTTGACATTCCTTTTCATTTTTCAAAACTGAAGGAGGCACTGTGATTTGCAGGACTGATGTTTTAGGAACACAGCGTTGCTGTACCATGCCCATGGTCTTCTCTCACACATACCCTCACACACACGTGCCCTCACCCGCTTAGGGAACTCGGCTATATAGGCTGGCGCCAGGGTCTGTTCTCATTGGCCACTGTCTGTTCCCTTTCCATGTTTCTTTTCGACTCCATCTATGAGACAAATGGTCCTGTGTTTGTCTTCCTTTTGACTCACTTTATTCAGAAAAATGCTCTCTAGCTCTTTCCAAGTTACAGAGAACTTCATGATTTCATCTTTTCCTTTTTGTCAATTAGTGTTCAATTGCGTGTGTGCGTGTGTGACAATTTTTTTAAAATTTTATTTTATTTTATTATTTTCCCCCCAAAATATTATTATACCATTTTAGACATACAATTGAAAGATGATCATGTAGAGTTTTGGTTCTACAGTGTTCCAACATCCATCCCTCCACCCAGACCCATCTCCCATCACCAATGTCCCCACCTCCCCCCCCCTCCCACACCTCAACTACTTGGCGGGTTCTGTATGTCATTTCTCTCCCTTTTATCTCTCCCTCCCACCAAACTTTCCTGCTCTTCGTGGAATGCAGTGCATTAAAAGACATTACTGTTTCCACTATTTTAATGGACCGCTTGGCCACAAGCGGCCGGCCCCGACCTGGGCTCGAACTGGTTTTGCTTTGTTAATCTGGTCGTGAGGCAGTTTCCCAGCGTCCGGACAGCGAAAATGGTGGCTAGTGTGATGGGCGAGTCTCATACGGCTGCTTCTGGGACCCCCAGAGGTGATGGGCCCACTCCCAAAACCCATCTGCCCTCCTGGGGGCCCCATAGTCAGCTGGGCCGGGCGCGAACCGAGTTCCAGCCTCCCCAGCCGCTTGTGAGGCTCTTCATGCTATGGCTGATGGCCCCAGGGCAGCTCCTGGGCGGGCCACTAGGCTCAAAAAAATCTTTTTTTTTTTTCAAATTTTATTACACCACTTTTAGACATACAATTGCAAGATGCTCATGTAGAGTTTTGGTTCTACAGTGTTCCACACCCATCCCTCCACCCGAATCCATCTCCCATCACCAATGTCCCTACCTCCCTCCCCCACCACAACTACTTGGCAGGTTCTGTATGACTTTTCTCTCCTCTCTATCTCTCCCTCCAGCCTAACTTTCCTACACATAATAGAATGCAGTACATTAAAGGACATAACTGTTTCCACTAGTTTGATGGACCGCACGACCACCGCGACTTATGGGCCTCATGGTCAGCATCTGGACAGCGAAGGTGGCCACTAGTGTGGTGGGCGAGTCTCATCCGGCTACTTCTGGGACCCCCCAGAGGTGATGGGCCCACTCCCAAAACCCATCTGTCCTCCTGGGAGCCCCATGGTCAGCTGGGCCTGGGGCGAGCCGAGTTCCAGCTTCCCCAGCCTCGTGTGAGACTCTTCATGCTATCAATTTCTAAGTCCATTCTTCGGCATTGCTGAAATGAAGGAACTGATTGCCATAAATTTTGTGTGGTTCATGAGTGTTTATGAAATTTATCTTTGCTTCTTTGACATCTTTTATTTTGTTCCCTGTATATTAATATAATGTAACTGGGTTCATTGTATTTCAAAGCATCAAAATCACTTTTTGGCCCACACCTGTGCAGTGTAAAGGATTACTCACAGCTCAGTGCTTGAGCGTTGCTACTAGCAAAGCTTAGGGCTCCAGGGATCAAACTTGGGTGCCTATTCTCCATCCTTTTAGCTATCTCCCACCCTTAGAATTTTTTATCTTGTGGGGTCAGAGATATAGATCAATATATTCAACCCCCAGCACCTTGTGGTAACCTGAGCACCATCAGAATTAACCCTGACTACAGAGCCAGGATTAGTCCCTAAGAAACACCTCATATAACCTCCCCAAAAAACAGACATATGTGGAAATAAGTACAACAGGTAAGATGATTGACTTTCACATGGCTGATCTGGGTTTGATCTCTGGCATGAATGTATTGCTATGGGTTCCTATAGCATAAGTTTACAGACCATGTATGGTCCCTGTTTATGGTCTCCTGAGCACTGCCAGAAGAGATCCCAGAGCACAGCTGATATGGCCCTCAAACCAAACAAAATCAGGCAAATTTTATTTTGTGGACCTTTCAGCCTTTATAATCCTCAAGTCATCTCCATATGATTGGAAAAGAATGCCTAGTTTCCCTGTCTTCTATTTGTTTTGTACTTGGATTCACAGAACTGATGATTAACCTATTGGTCATCACTGTACTGTTTCACAGGTTTGTTTCCAAAACAAGCTGAAGTTGGCCCCTCATTGGCCAGAGCCTCTTTGGACAGGAAGTCTACCGTCACCTCTGCAGACAGGGGCACCAAGTCGTGGGCGTGTTCACAGTTCCAGACAAGGATGGGAAAGCAGATCCGCTGGGTGAGTGCATCTTGGGACAACTGAGTCAAGGACCCCACCCTAACCTCCTCCTCCTCCTCCTCCTCCTCCTCCTTTCTCTTTTAGTAGTTCTAGGAATTGCATCCAAGACCTCACATGTGCTGAAGTATGAGCCACACCCCTGAGTTACATCTCGGCCCCCCATCTCCACCTTTTTAAAAAAGTTTGGTGTTGAGGCCGGAGCGATAGCCCAGCGGGTAGGGCATTTGCCTTGCATACGGCCGGCCCATGCCAGCTCAGGTTCGATCCCCAGCATCCCATATGGTCCCCTGAACACCGCCAGGAGTAATTCCTGAGTGCAGAGCCAGGAGTGCAATGCTAACACCCTGAGCATTGCCGGGTGTGACCAAAAAAGTAAAAATAAATAAATAAATAAACAAACAAACAAATACATACATACATAAATACATAAATAAATAGAAAAAAATTAAAAAGTTTGGTGTTGAGGAACTCATTCATGCAAAACTAACCACAAGCCTTTGAATTAAAATGTATTGTGCCTTGAATACATACTTTAAAAATCACATTAGGAAAATGGCTGGATGGTGGTAAAAATTCTGGCACAATCTAAATTATTCTTCCTCGGTTATATTTGTAAATATGAATCTGTACATTTATGCTATATGAGCCCATGGCAATACATGCATTTTTTAATGAATGTAATCTTCTTTATGCTCAGCTTTAGCTGCAGAGAAAGACGGGACCCCTGTGTTCAAGTTCCCTCGTTGGAGAGTCAAGGGCAAGACCATACAGGAGGTGGTGGGAGGCCTATAGGTCCGTGGGTGCTGAGCTGAACGTGCTTCCCTTCTGCACTCAGTTCATCCCCATGGATGTGATTGACAGCCAAGCACGGCTCCATCATTTATCACCCATCCATCCTTCCCAGGCACAGAGGGGCCTCTGCCATCAACTGGTGAGATTTTCTTGTTTTAATAACAGAAGCAATCATCTTATCCCATCTTCTTTTTTTTGAGGGGTGGGAAACAGAACGATTTGAGATCACTCCCGGTGGGGCTCAGGGAACCATACGTGGTGCTGAAGGATCAAACTGGGCTTGTTTGCCTGAAGCACCTTACCCACTGTGCTTTCTCTCCAGCCCACAGCATCCTCGGTTTGATCTTCCATTATCGTATTCTCTATAATATAGGATCAAGCATGATGTCAGAGTTGGATCAGATGAGCAAGATCATTTGATGCTGCATTGTTAAAAAAAAAGGAGCAGTAGGGATGAATTTAAATTGAGTGTAAGTTATTAGTATTACCAAGAAAGACTGCAGAGGCAAGGGTGAATAAAAGAGCAATTGAGTATTACCTTTTTAGGCACACTAGCACCTCTGTCTCCATTCCTAATGTCTCCCAGTTGCCTCACTTACTGCGCTTCCATTGTAACCACCCTATATGCGAGTATCACGGTTTATCAGGTGACGACACAGTCAACCACACTATTTGAAGTTGAAACTCTTCTTTTCACAGGACTCTTATTATGGGAGATAAGAAGGCTGGGTTTTCCATTTTCTGGGCTGATGACGGCTTAGACACTGGCCCCATCCTTCTTCAGAGGTCGTGCAAGGTGGAGCCCAATGACACAGTGGATGCACTTTATAACCGCTTTCTTTTTCCTGAAGGAATAAAGGCCATGGTCAGTAAATCTATCTTCAAGAAAATTAGTAAAATTTAAAGGATGGTGGGGCCGGAGGCGATAGCCCAGTGGGTAGGGCGTTTGCCCTTGCACATGGCCGGCCTGTGCCGGCCTGAGTTCAATCTCCAGCATCCCATATGGTCCCCGAGCACTGCCAGGAGTAATTCCTGAGTGCAGAGCCAGGAGTAACCTCTGAGCATTGCCGGGTGTGACCCAAAAAAGCAAAATAATAATAATAATAATAATAATAATAATAATAATAATAATAATAATAATAATAAAGAATGGGAAGTTTTTGAGATTTTTAGCACATAAATTATTTTAAATATATAAAGCTGAAAATCAAAAAACTAGATTTGACATTTATCAATGGGATGAAATATTTAGTATGGAAGCGTAAACTTTAACATTTCTTGTTTGCTTGGGGGCCAGACCCTGTAGTGCTAAGGTGTTAATCATGACACTGTGCTCAAGGATCACTCCTGGGGGGCTCTGGGGACCATATGGAGTGTTGGGGATCTGACCTGGGTGGGCCACGTGCAAAGCAAGTGTCCTACCCGCCTGTGCATTGCTCCGGTGATGTTAATTTAAACGAACCTTTCTTAATCTATGAAACTTATTTGTGCTTCTAAAAGTAGCAATTAAATGGATGAAGTGGTGACCATCCAACTGTTTTATTGATTTTGTCAAATACTTGAATCTCCAAACCTTATTTATAATGACTGTTGTCAATAATCTACAGACTCTTAACATTTTTGCTATTTGGACTTTCTATAAAAGTATTAAAAAAACCAGTCTAGGGGCCGGAGTGATAGCACAGTTGGTAGGGAGTTTGCCTTGCAAGCAGCCAACCCAGGTTCGATCCCCAGCATCCCATATGGTCCCCCCCAGTACTGCCAGGAGTAATTCCTGAGCCTAAAGAGCCAGGTGAAACCCCTGAGCATTGCCAGGTATGACCCCAAAAAATAAAATAATAATAATAATAATAATAAAAATTAAAAAATAAAATTCAGTCTATGGGATCACATGAAACAGCATTTTAAAGATTATTCTGATTATACTCTTATACTGCATGCTCAATCAATATATGAAATAAAGATATATGGTTGGGTTTTTTGTTTGTTTTTTGTTTTTTTGCTTTTTTGGGGGATGATGCTCAGGGATTACTCCTGGCTTTGAACTCAGGAATTACTCCTGACCATGCTTGAGGAAGCATGTAGGATGCTGGAGACCAAACCTGGGTCAGTTGCATACAAGGCAAACACCCTACCCGCTGTACTATTGCTCTGACCCCTAGTTTTAAAATTATTGGGGCCAGAGCAATAGCACAGAGGGTAGAGCATTTGCCTTGCACGTAGACAACTCAGGTTTGATCCACAGCATCCTATATGGTCCCCTGAGCACTGCCAGGAGTAATTCCTGAGCAAAGAGTCAGGAGTAACCCCTGAGCATTGCTGGGTATGACCCAAAAAGAAAAAATTATTGAAAGATACTTTCTATGTCATTAAAGTCCTTCCGGCATTTGATATGACAAATAGTAGCACAGAGATGAGCATTATGATGATATAAGGAGAGCAGGACTTTGTGGCATTAATGATCAAGAAACTAGGCATTGGGGTTGAAAAGTATAAATCAACCCGTCCTAGAGCCTTAAATGATGGTATTATCGCTAGAAGTAGTGGGACTGAATGAGTTGTTGAACTTGATGCTGTTCCAAGAAGACTCTGTCCACATTCTTTTGGAGCAGGTGGTGAGCAACTGTAAATGCTTAAAGAGAAATTTGAGAACTTGAGTTCATGCAGACCTATCATGGAAGGGAGAGACTTTCATCTGAAAGCCACGTCAGCATGGTGTCTGAAAAGATGCAGGACACTCACAGGCATCTAATAGATTTTTAAAAATTTGGGAGGCAGCACACTTGTCAGTTAATCAGAGCTGACTTCCGACTCTATGCTCAGGGATCACTCCTGTTGGGCTCCAGGGACCATATGTGGTTCTGGGAATGGAGTTGGGGTCTACGCATACAAGGCAAGCACCCTACCCACTGTACTTACCGTCTCTCCAGCCCCCTGATTGATTTTTGTTGTTTCCTTTTTGGGTTTTTGTGTGTTTGTGGACTACATCTGGAAATTCTCAGGGGTTACTTCTGTGTCTGTAAGCAGGAATTACTCCTGAAAGTGCTCAGGGAGCCATATGGGATGCTGGGGACCTAACCCAGGTTGATTGTGTGCAAGGCAAACATCCTCCCCACTGTGCTAAATTCTGCCCCACCTCAACCGATTGATCTTTAGCTTTGAAAAAAATTTCAGGTGTTGGCTGGAGCAATAGAACAGCATGTGGAGTGCTTGCTTTGCAGATGGCCAACCTCGGTTCCATCCCTGGTACCACATGTAATCCCCAGAGCCCCTCCAGGAGTGATCCCTGTATTCAGAGGCAGAAAATTCCCTATTACTGCCCCTCAAACAAAACATCCCAGATGTTCTAAGCAAGAAAATAGTAACATTTATTTTATTTTTGTTCCTTTTTGGGCCCAATCAATGGTGCTTAGGGACTATTTCCAACTTGGTGCTCAGGGGACCATCCAGTGCCATGGTCCCAACCAGGACCCTCTCATGCAAAGTATGTGCTCCCAGCCTTTGAGCCACCTCCCAGGCTCCAAGTGCAACTTCTTGACTATAACAAGCGCATCCTTTTCTAGAGTCATGATGAGCAGAAACACTACACAGTGATTCTAGACAACCCCATATCTGAAATTTCTATGTTATCTTCAAGGAGAGGTGACATATCTTGAAAGAAGAGTGATATATTTATATATATGTATAGATATACATATATGTAGTGATATACATATATGTAGGGATATATATGTATATGTGTATGTATATACACATATATATGGATTTCCAGTATATATGTATATAAGTATATATGTGTTGGGGAGCGCCGCTGGGATCCCCGACATTGTCGGGAAGCGAGTTCCCTTCTACCTCCGAAGCTGGCAGGGAATAGATGAAGACTCAGGAATCCGATGCAGTTTTAAAAGGACTTTACTATCACAGGTTCCAATATACAATCCAAGAGCAGGGAAAACCTCCGGACTCTGGGTTCCCAGGTAGGCCCTAGCCAGGTGTAGATGGCTGCCACCACGTGTTGAGGCTCAACAGAGAATGGAGAGGACGGAGAAGCAAAACACCAAGGGAAGCCGAAATGGCAAAAGGGAGGGGGGGAAGGAGAGAAAGCTTCTTTCTTCTTGCAGCTTATCTTATAGCTAGAAATCCAAACTCCCTGCCCACCCCATTCTGGGCTGGGCTTCTAGAGATGAAAACAGGAAAATAGCTTTATAGAAATGTAGCTACTTCAGGAGACCATCAGGCTGTTTACAAGGACCCAGAGCTAATTCAAAGCCTCCTAGCAGAGCTGGGAGAAGCTATAAGCTAAATGTAACTTCCCCTGGCAGGAAGGATCAAATGCCCTCAGATAATTTCTCCCAACACCTCACCTAATGTCTTGAGCCAAGATCTGCCTGGAATTGCCTTTATAGAGTAGAGAAGGGGGTTTCTGAGATGGCATGTCTCTGTACCAAAGACTAACACTAATGCCAGTTAAATATTTCTCCAAGCCTTCACAAGAGTCTCGTCTACTTCACGGTAGTTTTGTATTTTAGTTGCCTTTGAGTTATCAGGGAGCCATGCTTGCTTGCTTGGAGGCAAACAGCATTTCTCTCTGGTCTAATTACTTAGAGATCCAACATGGCCAGGCAAATATGCTGGAAAGATCTAGCTAGTCCCACGATGCTTGTGGTAGCATGAGAGAATATTTATACCAGCCAGTACAGAATACATGATCAGATAAGACTGCCACATTCAGACTATCCCCCTATCTATGAAGTGACCTGCAGGAAGCAATCCAGGGCAGATGCAGAGGCCTAGGCTTTTAGGTGTCCTGCAACATATATGTATATATACGTGTATACATATATATGTATACATATATGTATATACGTGTATATGTATATACGTATATATACATATATACATGTATACACACATATATATACATATATATATATATACTTACATGATTTTGGGGTCATACCCAGTGGTGCTCAGGGTTTTCCCCTGGCTGTGTGCCTAGGGATCACTCCTGGCAGGCTCAGGGGACCATTTGGGGTGCCAGAGATGGAACACAGGTCAGCCACATATAAGGCAAAGCAGTTTACCCATTGTACTATCACTCCTGCCCCAAGGGGGCTATTTTTAAACTGCTTTGTAGGGGCAGTAGATATACCTAGAAGCAGATCTTACTTTAATCCCTAAAAGGTCTCTGTGAACTCAAGAATGTTCCTCATGTATAAAGCAGAAGACTAATATTTCCCTGGCTGAATTGAAAAGAAAGTCTACAAGAGATATTCTACCTATAGCGCCTCCCACACTGCCTGGTATAGAGAAAACCAAAAGAAATGATACTTAGTATCATAATCTGACTCTCTGGACAGATTTCTATGTTATAGTTCTGTTCCCCAGAAATGTGGGCAAAACAGATCGTGCCAGGCTGTAATGCAGGTCCTGTTTCCGGCTGTAGGTGGAAGCTGTCCAGCTCATTGCTGATGGAAAAGCTCCTCGGGTTCCCCAGCCAGAAGAAGGGGCAACTTATGAAGGTATCCAGAAAAAGGAAAATGCGGAGGTATTTATATCAGCTCACTAACAGACCTCAAAGATCATGGTCTTCCATGAATGATGATAATCATGACGCGCAGTAATAGTAGTTTTAGTTCCCAGTGTACCGTTCCGTGGCCCAAAGGTTGATCCCCAGGCCAGCCTTTCCTGGCACTGCCCACCAGTTCTCCCGTTGCCTTTGAGATTCACAGCACCAGGAAGTTCACCCTGCACTTTGTTCTTCCCTAGATTTCATGGGATCAGTCTGCAGAAGTCTTACATAACTGGATCGGGGTCATGATAAAGTGCCTGGAGCCTGGAGCGAGATAAACGGACAGGTATGCATTTGTCACTTGTCACTTGTCTTCCCATTGTTCGTTGATTTGCTTGAATGGGCGCCAGTAACGTCTCCATTTGTTGGGAATGAGGTCCATCATTGTTACTGTTTTTGGCTTATTGAATACACCACAGTAGCTTGCCAGGCTCTGCTGTGCCTCTGGAGTTCATCCCAGGGGCCCAGTCTTTCTCTATGTCAGACCATCAACCATCTAGGGCCCACGGGGCAGAGCCCTGGGTGTAGACAAGCCTGTCTCCTGTCTGCCACCTGCCAACACAGCTGGGCACCACAGCCACACCTGCACCTCCTCGAGGGGCAGGAGGCATGCACTAAGGACTTATTTTCCTAATATTCCTTTTATAAGATGGTTTTACACGTCCTTTGATTCCTCCTACCTCCCTCTTCTGACCATCCGTGTCTCCCTGGAAACTAGAACTTCACTTTACTGTCTTGGTTATCTCTGCACTTTCCAAGGGGGCTCAGTGCATCTTCAGTGTCTATTTGTTTACTTATTTTATTTTGCTTTAGTTTCTTTGGGGCGGGGATGTGTCTTGCATAACCCCCTGGAAGCAGCCTCCTCCTCATCCCACACTCTCACACTCTGCGCTTGTTTCCTTTCTTAGATGGTCACTTTCTATGGCTCATCGTTACTGAGCAGCGCCGTGCCTCCTGGGAACCCCTGGAAATCAAAGGTGCCAAGAAGCCAGGTCTGGTTACCAAAAAATGGACTTGTGCTTTTTGGTAACGATGGAAACGCAGTGAGTGGGTTTGTTTGTTTGCTTGTTGGTTTCTGACTTTCCTTCTGTAACCCAAGCGAGGAAAGGAAGGAGAGTTTCCCCCACGTGGTCCAGTTTGCTCTGGGGTGGGGAGGCTTGGCTGCCTGTGCCCCCTCCTCTGTGGTCTGAGCTGGCTCTTCTTGCCTTGATGAGAACGAGGACTGCCCAGGCTGCTTTATGATGCAGCAGAAAGGACTCAGACATCCATCAGGAGACTGGGCGTGCGACTTTGCTCCACCTCGCACTGAAGGGTCTTTGTCAAGTGCTTCTCTCCAGGGTCTCAGTTTCCCTTTCTGTGAAATGGAGCAAGCCTGTCTGTCTGCTTCCTCACTGCCAGAACCGGGCAGATCAGAGGAGATGAGTGTGGTCTCCTGGAAGCCCGCTGCCCTCTCCAGGTGCCCACACATACTGCCCATGCAGGGGACTGTGGCTCTGGCCGGCAGTGGGCTCTTGGCAGTCTCCCAGTGAGAAACCCAAAAGGGAATCTGCTGATTCCACTAACTCTCTGGGCTCTTAGGGGCCGGATCAGCTGCTCTGGGGTCTAACAACTCCAGATTCCCACTTCAGCTCTTCCTTACAAACTGTGTGGCACTGGGCTAATTACTCAATGTCACTGAGTCTCCATTTTCTTATCAGTAAAATGGGGATGATAAGGGTTGGAGTGATAGTATAGGAGGTAGGGAACTTGCCTTTCATGCAGCTGGCCCGGATTTGATCCTTGGCACCGCCTATGGTCCCCTGAGCCCTACCAGGAGTGATCCCTGAGCAGAGTCAGAAGTAAGGTCTGAGCACTGCTGGGTGTGACCTAAAAACAAAAATAAAGAGATAATAATAGCACCTGCCTCTACTGGAATTTATGAGCTCAAATTTATATATATTTAACACCAAGCATGCGACAAGAATATCTAGATGATGGTACTATATACATATATATACATATACATATATACATATACATATATATATGTATATATGCATATATGCATATATATGTACATAGATATATGTATACATATAAGCAATAGTGGGTTTTAATGTAAGTATCTGCAATCCAAATGTTAATGTTTCCAGGGATTATTTTCCATTGTTCTGAACATCTTATTAAGAGTATTGCATCCAAGACTCTACTTTCTCTTCCCTACTGCCATTATTAAAATACCATTCTAGGGGTTGGAGAAATAGAACCATAGGTGAGGCATTTGCCTTGCATGTAACCAACCTGGGTTCAATCCATGGCACACCATTTGGTGCCCCCAAACCCTGCCAGGAGTGATCCCTGAGCTCACCAGGACTGATCCCTGAGCACAGAGTCAGCAGTAAGCTCTGAACACAGCCAGATGTGACCTAACTTCCCACCCCAAAACCATGCCTTATTGTTTTGCACATCATAATAATAATAAATACTTTGAATCCATGTTTTTGTATTTTCCAAATAAGCTAGTCCTTGTATCTATGTACTATTTAACTCTCCTTCTCCCCCCAACCTCATAATTGAGTTATCCTAATCCCTCAACTCTTCTGCTTGTTTGGGTGCCGTTTTGCAGCTGCTGGTGAGAAGCCTGCAGTTTGAAGATGGGAGAATGATCCCTGCCTCACAGTACTTTTCAGCAGGGGAGTCTGTAGCGGTAGAACTTACAGCCGCGGAGCTGCAGGTGGCAGAGACCATCAAGGTGACTGTGTGCTATCCTTCATATCACCTGACTGGGGAAACTGAGGCCACCTTATAGATGATCCCACAGCCTTCAATTTCACAGGGCAGAGAACTGACATTTTCCTTTTTGTATTGCCAGCCCTTACATTCATTTTGAAAACAAAATTCTCATTCACCTAAATAACCACAGTGGTTTAGGTGGACACGGGGAAAGGGTTTAGGGTGAAGCCACAACATGAGGATTGAGGGTGAAGACATATGGGATGGTGACTCTGTTCTCTTTAAGATCACCTCCATTTTTCTAGTCAAAAAGAGCCAAGGAGGGCGAGAGGGATAGGACAGGGGTTAAGGTGCTTGTCTTGCATGTGGCCAACCCCTGTTCAATCCTTGCATCATATATGGTCCCCTGAGCACTGCCAGAGGAGTCCCTGCACACAACCAGGTGTAAACCTAAAACCAAAAAAGGAAGAAAAGCCAAAGAACACAGAGCTTTGCTTGAGGGAGGTTTACGGGCCAGGAGGGGAGGTGAGTGCTCTCCACCTAGGCTTGGTGAGAAGACATCTGCTAGCTGCACCTCACTTGGATGCAGAGAACAGAGTCAAGGCACATTTACAAGGTGAAGAAGAAAGAGGTTTGGTGGGGAGTGAGGCAGTTTCTGTTACTGTGTTCTATGTGGCATTTCCCTCTTAAGGTCTTCTTGCATATATAGGTCATCTGGGCTGGAATTTTAAGCAATGTCCCTGTTATAGAAAACCCAACAGACTTCTTTAAATCTGGAGCAAGCTCTATGGACGTTGTCAGGTACAGCCACTATTTTATGGTGCTTATCTTATGTCAAAACCTTTTCTACTGATACCAAAAGCCAAATGTAAAACCTTTGTTAAGGATTTTACCATCCTTTCCACCCACTCCATCTACTATATTATCTTAGCTCAGCTTTTTTGGCTTTGCCTTTTTTTTCTTTTTGGGTCACACCTGGCAATGCTCAGGGATTATTCCTGGCTCTGCACTCAGGAATTACTCCTGGCGGTGCTCAGGGGACCATATGGGATGCCGGGGATCGAACCCGGGCCGGCCGTGTGCAAGGCAAACGCCCTACCCGCTGTGCTATCGCTCCAGCCCTTTTGGCTTTGCTTTTTTTCCCTTGTGGGCAATCAAATATATTTTCCCCTTTCTCTTTGTTTCCAGCCAGGAGTTGTTTTTCACCATCTCCTATGTACTTTGAAAAAAGAAATTTGTGTGTTTCTTTTCACAGTCTGCCTTCACATTTTCCGAATCAAAAATTTCTTGATTTTTTTTTTCTAAAATGACTTTGGGAGTTAGAAGCTTTAGGTGAGAATGTTCATCAGGATTTTTCTATAGTGTCTAATCCAGGATGTTGACATGAATTACACATTTCCCCAAACCATTTTTTAAATCCTACTCCTTTAAATTATACAGTAAAATACAGCTACAATGAGTATTATTAGACTGCTTGTACGAGTCATAGTAACTACACTATAATAGGAATTTCTTTGTAATTCTCATTTTACGTCTGGTTGAAATGAAAGAATCAGGTTCCTGGAGTGACCCCTCTGTGGCTGAGAGTTAAGGCCTCAACAGAAAAGAGGCCTGCAGAGATGGTTTTTTCTTATGGCCAATCATGAATTAAACCTGCTAAAGAATGTTACTCTTTTGACATAATCTTCCTAGTAGGTCAGTGCCCTTGATGAATATGCTACATATTTGTTTATTTACTAATTTCCTTAATAATGGAACACTCATTACATGTTCAGGAACAGTTTTTTGACCCTGGACATATAGTCATGAACTACACAAAATAATGTAGTTCATTAATTGAGTTTTCTTCCAGGAATTTATAATAATCATCTCAAGAGAAAATTGCGTTATCAGAAGTTTAGGGATTTGGTTCCTCAAATGGCAAATTTTTTTTTAGCTAAGACTTACATTGCCAAGTAATAGGAGTGACTGCTTGTTTTAGTCTGGGGGAAATGCTTAACAATACGGGTTTTATTTATCACTATCTATAGAGTTAGAGAGTTTTAGTTATTTCTGATTCCTTGAATACATTGGAAAGAAAAGGAACTGATCTTATTTGCTTGCAGTAATTCCAGTATCTTTTTTTTTTTGTCTTGGTACCTTTCTTTTATAGCCATGTAAAACATTAAAAAAAAGGAGCTGGAGTGATAATATAGTGGATAGGGCATTTGTCTTGCATACAGCCAACCCAGGTTGGATCTCCGGCATCCCATATGGTTCCCTGAGCATCACCAGTAATTCCTGAGTGCAGAGCCAGGAGTAACCCTTGAGACTAAGCATCTATGGGTATGACCCAAATAACCCTCCCTAAAAAATTGTTTCCAGATCCTCAGACCCCTTATTACTATTTTCTCCTACTCCCTTTCACTCTATAATGCAATCCAAAAAACCTTTTAATAATTAAAAATAACTATCACTTTCCTCTATGACATGTCTTATTTCAAAGCACCTTGAAAAATATCATAATATAATTCCCTCACATCCTTAAAAATGTAAGTAACATGGACTGGCTTTTCTCTTCAGGCTGGTTGAAGAGATCAGGCAGAAATGCGGCGGGCTTCAGTTACAGAATGAGGACGTCTACATGGCCACCAAGTTTGAAGATTTTATCCAAAAGGTCGTGAGGAAGCTCAGAGGAGAAGATCAGGAGACAGAGCTAATAGTGGATTATGTAAGCCTCTCCATGATGTGTAAAATCTAAGCCATGAAGACCCACTGGCTGTTAAAGAATGGTGTGCCTTTTACTATTCGTTTCTATACAAATAGTAATATTCTGTCTTTTTAAAGAGAACAGCTTTGGAGTGTTAGAGCACTAGTACAAGAGGTAGGGCTCTTGTCTTGTACTTGGCCACATGGATTGATCCCTGGCATCCCATATGGTCTCCTGAGCACCACCAGGCACTGATCCTGAGAGCAGAGCCAGGAGTAATGCCTGAATACTGCCAGGTATGACCCAAAATCCAAAAACTATTTAATTAATTTTAAAGATTTTAATTAATTTAATTAAAATTTAATTTAATTAAAAAATCAGAATTTTTTTTCTGAAACACAAATCAGATGCCATAAAATCCAACAATTTACAACATAAAACTTGGACTGGAGTGATAGTATAACAGGGAGGGCATTTGCCTTGTACACAGCACAGCCGACTGGGGCTCAATGCCCAGCATCCATTATGGTCCCCTGAGTACCGCCAGGAGTCATTCCTGAAAGCAGAGCCAGGAGTAACCCCAAAAGGTTAATAAATAATAATAATTATTATTATTATTAATTTTTTTTGCTTTTTTGGGTCACACCGGGCAATGCTCAGGGGTTTCTCCTGGCTCTGCACTCAGGAATCACTCCTGGTGGTGCTTGGGGACCATATGGAATGCCAGGAATCGAACCCAGGCTGGCACAGGCCAGCCACGTGCAAGGCAAACCCCCTACCCG
Organism: Cryptotis parvus; assembly: GCA_021461705.1. Lineage (NCBI taxonomy): Eukaryota > Metazoa > Chordata > Mammalia > Eulipotyphla > Soricidae > Cryptotis > Cryptotis parvus. The sequence continues at coordinate 35,509 of JAJIBD010000338.1, forward strand.
CTGGGCTATCACTCCACCCCCAATAAATAATTATTTTTAAAAATTAAATATAAAACTTATTTGTTATTGCATTACAGAGTTATGTTTCCATTAATAACCCTTTGCTTAGGCTACATTTTTTATTTGTTTTTTTTTTTTCCTTTTTTGGGTCACACCCGGCAACGCTCAGGGGTTTCTCCTGGCTCTGCACTCAGGAATTACTCCTGGCGGTGCTCGAGGAACTATATGGCATGCCGGGATCGAACCCACGCCGGCATGGGCCGGCCGCGTGCAAGGTAAGCGCCCTACCCGCTGGGCTATCGCTCTGGCCCCAGGCTACATTTTTTATTAACCCCCCACACACACACACCTGAAAAAAAACTTCTCTCCACTGTCAATCATTCTCTGTTCTTTACCCTCCCTTCCCCCGACTTTGATTCCTGAGAGCCACTGATGTATTTTCTTTTTATTTGATTTTAGGTGCCGTGGTTTATAATACTGTTAATGGTAGGGGTTCATGCATTGCACATTCTAGTGTTCACTTCCTCTGTTCCAGTGTTCCTCCCTCCCCAGTGCTCCTCCTCTCTTCCCTGTGGTTAGATTCTTGCTGAGGCTTCTCAATCTCTGTTGTCTTTGCATATTTGTTTTACCCAGATGTTGTTTCTTTATATTCTACAAATGTGAGAAATAGTTCTGCGTGTGTCCTTCTCCATCTGACTGACTTCATTCAGCCTGATATTCTCCAGATTCATCCATGGAAAATTGTCTTTTCTTATAGGCAAGGAGTATTCCATTGTGTGTATGTATCATAGTTTCTTTATCTAGTCATCTGTTCTTGGACACTTGAGTTTTTCCAGATCTTTGGCTAGTGCTGAGTAGTGCTGCAATGAACGCAGAAGTGCAAATGTCTTTTCTAAATGGAGTTTTTGGGCCCTTGGGTTAGATGCCAAGAAGTGTAACTAGAAGGTCACACGGAAGCTCAATTCCTACTTTTCTGAGAAGCATCCATATTGTTTTCCAAAGAAGCCGGATCAGTTTATCAGTCCCACCATATCCATGCTTACACTGGTTGTTTCTGCTCTTTGTGATGCTGCTAAGCTCCCTGGTGTGCCATGCTTGTATTTTGTCTTGATTTGCATTTCCCTGATGATTAGTAATGCAGAGCACTTTTCCATGTACCTTTTGGCCATCTTTATATGTCCTTTGAGGATGTTTCATCAGTAAATTAATGAACTGAGAGCCTACCTACTACTGAGAGTATCCCAACCGCATGGCAGAGCCTGGCAAGCTACCCATGTCGTATTCAATATGCCAAGAACAGTAACGATGATGGACCTCATTCCCATGACGTGAGCGAATGATTTGAGGCTCTTCCAGTTCCTGTAGCAAGCAGATGCCCTAGGGCTACATTAGCACTCGACAGTGCCTGCTTGAGTAAATCAATGAACAACAGGAAAACAAGTGATACAAGTGCAGTGATTGAAGATGTTTCTGTTCACCTCTTCCTCTCACTTTGTTTTATATTCGGGAGGTGAGGCACACCTCACTGCTCTCAGGACTTACTACTGGTTCTATGTTCGGGATCACTTCTGACGGACTTGGGGACCCATAAAAGTGCTAGGGATCTGGGGCGGAGTGATAGCCCAGCGGGTAGGGCATTTGCCCCTTGCACACAGCCGGCCCATGCTGGCCTGGGTTCAATCCCGGCATCCCATATGGTCCCCTGAGCACCGCCAGGAGTAATTCCTGAGTGCAGAGCCAGGAGTAACCCTGAGCATCGCCGGGTGTGACCCAAAAGGCAAAAAAAAAAAAAGTGCTAGGGATCAAACCTGGGTCAGCCACATGAAAGGAAAGTATCTTACCTGCTGCACTATCTCTCCAGCCCTCATTTTTTTTAATCTCTCCAGCCCCCATTTTTTATCTCTCCAGCCCCATTTTTTGATGAGGTTGTTTGTTTCTTGTAAAATTCTGTCAGTTCTTTCTATGCCTTGGGTACTAACTCTTTATCTGATGAGACTTGGGCGAATATTTTCCCCCCAGACTGTGGGGGTGCCTTTGTGTTCTGGTCCTTGTTTCTTTTTGCAGCACAGAAGCATCTCAATTTGGTGGGTCCCATTTGCTCATCTTTTCTTCTGCTTGCTTGGCCAATGAGATGCTCCAACTTTGACATCTTAGAGTGTTCTATGTTTTACTCAGTATAATTCAGGTCTGATATCTAGGTCTTGAGTTTTGAATATGGTATTAGAAAGGGGTTTGAGTTCATTTTTATTTATGTGACCATTGAGTTACCCCACCACCATTTCACATTTGAAGAGACTTTCTTTTTTTTTTTTTCTTTTTGGGTCACACCCGCAATGCTCAGGGGTTACTCCTGGCTCTGCACTCAGGAATTACTCCTGGTGGTGCTCGGGGGACCATATGGGACGCCGGGGATCGAACCCTGGCTGGCACAGGCCGGCCATGTGCAAGGCAAATGCCCTACCCACTGGGCTATCCGGCCCATTCTTTTCTTCCTCTCTCTCTCTCTCTCTCTCTCTCTCTCTCTCTCTCTCTCTCTCTCTGTCTCTCTCTCTCTCTGTGTTATTGAAGATTAACTGTCCATATACCTGAGGATCTATCTCTGGACTCTCAGTTCTATTTTGTTAATCTGAGAGTCAGTTCTTATTCCAGTACCACATTATTTTGATTACTACAGCTTTATAGTAAAGTTTGAAATTGGGGAAAGAAAGGATTCCCATTTTAGTTTTTTCCTAGGATTGCTTTGGTTATTCAGGGGTAGACAATATTACTTCATATAAATTTTAACAGCACTTGATCTGTGTCTTTAAAAAATGTCATGGGAAAATAAAAAAAATGCCATGGGTATTTTTAATAGAGACTACATTGAATCTGTAAAATGCTTTGTATAACATTTTGACCATGTTAATTCTTCCAATACATAAACAGGGATGTTTCTATTTCTTCACGACCTCCTTTATTTTATTAAGCACTTTTTAATTGTGTTTCATTGTTTTGTTTGTATAAGTCTTTCATGGTTTTTTTTTTTTTTTTCTTTTTGGGTCACACCCGGCAATGCTCAGGGGTTACTCCTGGCTCTGCACTCAGGAATTACTCCTGGCGGTGCTCGGGGGACCATATGGGATGCCGGGGATCGAACCCAGGCCAGCACAGGCCGGCCGTGTGCAAGGCAAACGCCCTACCCACTGGGCTATCGCTCGGCCCCGTTTCATGTTTATTGTTAAATGTATTCCTGCATATTTGATTTTCTGGGGCTCAAACATGAATAATGCTTTTTTTTAAAGTCTCTTCTATTTCATTATTTGCATGGAAAAAAGTCAGGAATTTCTGCGTCTTCATTTTGTAGACTGCCACTTTAATGTACAAATGGCTACTTTAAATAAAATATGGTCCTTCTTGAAATCAGAGCCCTCCCATTTCTCAACACACACACACACACACACACACACACACACACACACACACACTTCAAATCACTCCCAGGTTAAAAAAAAAAATCAGCAAAGGCAATTTAAAATATTTGAATGAATGAAAGTAAGTATTCCATAGGTATTGCCAGTAGATGGCGGTGTTTCCACTATCTGGAGAGTTTTCATCTCTAAGGGCAGCAAGTGGAGGTCTTTACAAGGCCCAGACTAGACTACCTTGGTCCTCTCAGATACTGACTTCCTGCTTCAGTAGCCAAACTTTACAAGTGCTTTAAACGTTTATCTTTTTTAGACGATAGAAACCTGAATGCCACTGACTTAACCTCTCCTACATTAGTAAGTTTCTTTATTAAGCTCTTTGGTATCAAATGGAAAATGTTGAATCTGTTTATGTAATTCTCTCTCTTAGGTTTCAAAAGAGGTGAATGAAATGACAATAAATATGCCATATCAGTGTTTTATAAATGGACAGTTCATAGATGCTGATGATGGGAAGACTTACGACACAATCAATCCAACAGACGGGTCTGTAAGTAGAGACTTTGTATGTGTGGAAGCCCTGTAAGTGGTGACTTTGTATGTGTGGAAACCCTGTAAGTAGTGACTTTGTATGTGTGGAAACCCTGTAAGTAGAGACTTTGTATGTGTGGAAACCCTGTAAGTAGAGACTTTGTATGTGTGGAAACCCTGTAAGTGGTGACTTTGTATGTGTGGTAACCCTGTAAGTAGAGACTTTGTATGTGTGGAAGCCCTGTAAGTGGTGACTTTGTATGTGTGGAAACCCTGTAAGTAGTGACTTTGTATGTGTGGAAACCCTGTAAGTAGAGACTTTGTATGTGTGGAAACCCTGTAAGTGGTGACTTTGTATGTGGAAACCCTGTAAGTAGAGACTTTGTATGTGTGGAAACCCCAGACATGAATTCTACTTTATGCACAGTGGTGAAAGGAACATGAAAAGTTTCTTTATTCTATCACTCCCTTCAGCACTTAACATAAACATTCTTCTTTAATTTCAACTATTCAGTTCCGTTACTGGCTGGTGATGAATATCTGTAATGATGTATTTTACAAAATGAATATTTATTATATTATGAATATTAGATAGATAACTGTGCCTCTACACATCTGTGGTACACTTTCACATAAGAGAATACACAAAAGTATATGTGTTATGATGGTCAATGTAATTAGTGTCGGCAGAGGGAGCAGCTGACTCACACATCCAGAGACTCACACACACAGGGCAGAGCTGCTACCGGCTCTCCCTGTGCCCAGCTGATCACGAGGCATCCAGGAGGGATGGTGGGTTCTCCTGGCCTGCCAGCCCAGCAGAGCCTTGAAAGAAGCCAGAGGAACCCCCACACCATGAGGGCCGCCATTTTCCACATCCAGACTCCCTCTCCTCTGAGCTCCACCCAGCAGAAGAGCTGATCACAGCCTGGCTCATGCGGCTGCTTTGTGGCTGTGCAGTTCATAAGTAAATGCTTGAGTTTTGAGGTAACTACAAGAGTATCTCACCCATACGGCAGAGCCTGGCAAGCTACCAGTGTCATATTTGACATGCCAAACACCAGTAACAGTTATAAACCTCATTCCCATGACTTGATGGAATGGTTTGAGGCTCTTTATGTTCCTGGAATTGGGCAGATGCCCTTGGGCTATCTCACATGTGACAGGACGTATTGAGATGTTACTGGTGCCCGCTCGAGCAAATCAATGATCTACGGGAAGACAGTGAGACAGTGATACAGTAAGGGAGCAGGCATGGGGATGGGGGTGGGTGGGAAATGAGGGTCTTGGGTGATGGGAACACAATGGTGGTGGGATTGGTGATGAATGACGAATCTTTTTAACAACTGTATTATGAAAAACTTTGTGCCTTTTAAATCACTGTGTTTTAATAAAAAAATTTTTTGTAAAGAATACATGAAAGAAATATATTTTCAGACCTTACAAGTTTATGGTGAAAAAATTCAACTTAAATCACTGAAGAAATAGTTAAAAATGTGTCCTTTCACCCTGTATAGTAATATAAAATTGCCAAATGTTAGACCCACAATTTCTAATTTGAAATACTATCTTTTCTTTAAAAAATACCTTGGGGGTAGCTGGAGCAATAGCACAGCAGGGAGGGTGTTTGCCTTGCACATGGCCGACCCAGGTTCGATTCCCGGCATCCCATATGGTCCCCCGAGCACTGCCAGGAGTAATTCCTAAGCGAAGAGCCAGGAGTAACCCCCGAGCATCGCGGGGTGTGATCCAAAAGTAATAATAATAATAACAACAACAATAATAATAATAAAAAAAAAAAAATACCTTAGGAGCTGGAGCAACATTAGAGTGGATGGGCAACATCAGGAGTAATTCCTAAGTGCAGAGTCAGGAATAACCCCTGAGCATTGCTGGGTGTGACACAAAAGAAAAATAAATAAATAAAAAGACTTTCTTTAAACACTGTCCTTTACACAGTTGTTCATAATATGTTTGCTACCTTCCTTCCTAGCCCCTCCAGGTGTTGCAGGTGTGGCTGTGGTGCCCAGCTACATCAACAGGTGGCAGACAGGAGACAGGCTTGTCTACACCCAAGGCTCTGCCCTATGGGCCCTAGATGGTTGATGGTCTGACATTGAAAGAGACTGAACCCCCTGGGATGAACCCAGAGCCACGGCAGAACCTGGCAAGCTACCCGTGGTGTATTCCATATGCCCAAAACAGTAACAATAATGGACCTCATTCCCAATGAATGGAGACGTTACTGGTGCCCACTCGAGCAAATTGATGAACAACAGGAAGACAAGTGACAAGTGACAAGTGATACCTTCCTTCCACCATTGTCTCCATTTTCCAAATCATCCCCTAAGCCTGCCCCCTTACCAGGCACACAACAATTTATTTTATATTGCTTGTTACAACTAAATGGCAAGTGGAATTATAAAAAATACTTCAGTAAAAGAAAAATTGTGAAAATTGTTCCATCTGACCCTGGGGATCATGTTAAGTCCTTGTCTGAGAATTTGCTAGGCTGTTTGTTGCTAATTGAGCTTCCAGCATTATGGTTTTTATTTGTGGAGTTTAGTTGGCTTCTGTGCTACTTTCCCAGGTAATTTGGTGTGTTCCTACTGGAATCCCAATATTGTGGAATTTGGATTTGTCGCGCTGCTGTGGTTGTGGCTATAGTTGAGAGACTTCAGGATCTGTAGATTGGGCCAAAGAGTTGACATGGTGGCAGCAGAGGGATGTGGGGGTGGCGGCCCGGGCTTCAGAGAGCATGGGAGGGCCGGGAGGCTGCTCACCCCCACTCCGAGAAGACCCCAGAGCTCTCAGCCTGCACACTGGAGGACCTTAAGCTTTTTTGTGGTTTGGCTCCTCCGCAGAGATTCTCAGTGCAGTGGTAGAGTTGAGCCACCGGCTTGGCTGCAGTCATGGGGTGTGGCTGTGGCTGCCAGGGCTTTGCCCCCCTAATTTTGTTTTCTTTTAAAATTTTAGTTATTGCCAAAAAAAGAAAAAGATAAAAAATGGGCCCGAGTGATAGTACAGTGGTTAGGGAGTTTGCCTTTGCGGCGGCCCACCCTTTAATCCCTGGCATCTCGTATGTTCCCCGAGCACCACCAGGGAGTAAGTAATTCCTGAGTGCAGACCAGGAATAACATCTGAGCATTGCCGGGTGTGACCCAAAAAGCCAAAAAATGTTTTTTAGTTATTGGGACCAGAAAGATACTACAACAGATAGGGCATTTGCCTTGCATATAGTTCAAGCCAAGCACCACCAAAATCAATTCCTGAGTAGAGAGCCAGGAATAAGCCCTGAGTATCACCAGGTATGGCCCCAGAGCCAAAAAAAATAAATTGAAATTTTAGTTATTTATGTTTATCCGAAGCGCCATGATTTGCAATACTGTTACTGATAGGGTTTCATAATACAGCATTACAACATCACAACCTCCACCAGAGTGTCTGCGTGCACCCTCCACCACCGAAGTAATTTAGCTCAGTGTTAGAGCATGTGCTTTACACACTCTTCTATCCCCAGCACCAAATAATCATTTTTGTTTGCTATGGATAGGTTAATTTTACATAATAAAAAGCATTACAGGGGCCGGAGCGATAGCCCAGTGGGTAGCGAGTTTGCCTTGCACGGCCGGCCCATGCCGGCCTGGGTTCGATCCCGGCATCCCATATGGTCCCCTGAGCACCACCAGGAGTGATTCCTGAGTGCAGAGCCAGGAATAACCCCTGAGCGTTGTCGGGTGTGACCGCCCCCAAAAAAAAGCATTACAGGGGCCGGAGCAATGGCACAGCGGGTTGGGTGTTTGCCTTGCACACGGCCGACCGGGGGTTTGATACCCGGCATCCCGTATGTTACCCTAGTACTGCCAGGAATAATTCCTGAGCAAAGAGCTGGGAACTAACCCCTGAGCGTCGCCAGGTGTGACCCAAAAAAAAAAAAAAAGCATTACAATTTATAAGCTATTTCTCTATTTTTCCCATTAAGATCACATTAATCCGAAGAAGCTTATTTGTATATCTCTATATAAATCCCACCTGTTTTTACTTATTTTGAATTAGACAATATGCAAAGTATCCTATGCTTCCTTGGTGGACGTTGACAAAGCAGTAGCAGCAGCAAAGGATGCTTTTGAAAATGGTGAGTGGGGACGAATGAATGCAAGAGAAAGAGGAAGATTGATGTATAGGTAAGTTTATTTTTTTCTTTTTTTAATTTTTATTTAATATTTCATCATCCAGCACAAATCCTACCACCAGTGTGTTCCCACCACCAAAGACATTTGTTTCCCACCGCCCCAACCCCGTGCCTGCTCCCTCAGGTGGCACCCATTATATTGACCGTTAAGTCCATATATGGCAATGGTATCGATAAAGTCATGACTCTTTTTTTCTGGTTTGTCATGGGCTAATCTGATCTACTTCTGTTCTTGCAATAACCATCTGAATTTCTGGAACGTGGTTGGTTTCTAGCAGTTTGCTGTACCATGCAGCCACAAAGCAGCCATGTGTTATGGGGAGAGCCAGTAGCAGCTCTGCCCTGTGTATCTGTGTCTCTGGATCATAGCCGACAGCCCTGGAGCAGTTCTTGGGCAGATCCACTGGGCCTCCTGGAAGGGACAGAGGTGGGGGAAAGGGACCCCATCTCCATCTCCATGGAAGCCCAGTGACTTTAGCCGCCAAGACCCACAGACCTGGGCTTGAAATCAGCTTCTCTATAGGGTGGGGCTCTGATGATCTTAGAGTTAGACGTTGAAAAATGGCTGCCATCATGGTGCATGGGGCTCCTCTGGCTTCTTCTGAGGCTCTACTGGGGTGGCGGGCCAGGGCCAGAACCTATCCTCCTCCTGGACGCTTCATGATCAGCCAAGTGAGGGGGGGTAAGTTTATTTTTAAAAGCACATATTCCCCCAGAAAAAGAATAAAAGATATGAGTAAATAATAAAATATAGAAACACAAGACACGGAGAGGGGGGAGGGAAGGAGAGAGAGAAAGAGAGAGAGAGAGAGAGAGAGAGAGAGAGAGAGTGTTAATGACAAAGACGGTTCTTTATTCATCCTAGCCAACTGCCTAGGTTGGTGGCCAGAGCTTGTTGCACATTTAGAAAAGAACCCACATCTGGAACCAGCACAATAGAACAGTGGGTATATTGCTTAATGTGCACACAGCCAACCAGGGTTTAACCCTGGTACCACATATGGTCCCCTGAGCACTCGTAGGAGTGATCATTGAGCAGAAGCAGGATTCAGACCTGAGTGCCACAAGGTGTAACCCACCCCACCAAAAAAAATAGAGTTAAGTTACACCGTTTTATAATCATTGTTTTATAGTCATCCAGTCATAAATACTGGATTTAGAGATGACTACAAGAGTATGCTACCCACATGGCAGAGCCTGGCAAGCTACCCGTGTCGTATTTGATATGCCAAATGCCAGTAACAATTATAGACCTCATTTCCATGTCCTGATGGAATGGTTTGAGGCTCTTTATATTCCTGGAGCAAGCAGGTGCCCTTGGGCTCTACTTGCATGAGACAGGATATAATGGAGATGTTACTGGTGCCCGCTTGAGCAAATCGATGATGAACGCCGAAGACAGTGACAGTGACAGTGATAGTCTTTGGAAAGTCCTACACATGCCTCCCATAGGAACTGGACACCAAAAAGAAACTCTTGTAGTATTTGCAACTCACTCCATGTATCAGTCTGTGCACTTCTGTTAGTGTGGGAAATACTTCTGTGCCAACCAGCAATGCTCAAGATTTGATGGATTTTTCCAGAGGTGTGGGCTGCATTCTGGCATCCCACCTTGTATGCATGAACCCCTCTTCCACATATTGATGCCACTGACGAGTGACCAGTGTCCAGCACCAGACATTTCTGAGACGGGTAGATAGCAAATGTCACAACTGTAGCTGTGGCTTATGGAAGAACCTGGAGAAGGTCAAGCGTTGCTGATGGACTTTCTGGTGACAAGTTCTGAGCAAGGCACCAAGCTTAACTTCTGGTAGTAAAGACTTCACCGAGTTTCATAACTCCTGCCAGGATCTCTTCCTGTGCCTCAGCCAGGGGGAGCAAGACTAAGTCGGTCCTAGGTAACCTCTGGGCAAACTCTAATCCTCATGCAATCATTGTACTTTTTTTTGGGGGGGGTGTCTCACCTGGCAATGCTCAGGGGTTACTCCTGGCTCTGCACTCAGGAAATACTCCTGGTGGTGCTCGGGGGGACCATACGGATGCCAGGGATCGAACCCGTGTCCGCTGTATGCAAGACAAATGCCCTCCCCCTGGACTATCGCTCTGGCCCCATTGTTCTGCTTTGACATATCAAAATCATGCCACCAGGGTCATCACGTTTTGCAGTTACTATGGCAACTCATGAATGTGGCCAACTAGTGACCAGGACTCAGACCCCAGGTATTGGGGAGGAGAGTAGAAGGGAATGGGGAAGTGGGAGTGTCATGAAAGAGGGGAAACAAAGACAACTCCCTCCTTCCCCTGGGGCCCCGACTCCCTGCACTTGTGGAGCTGTCTTTGTTCGGGAGACACAAGAATCAGAGTCAGGAGGTGTGGTAGGGGGCCGTGCATGCGGGTGCCCCACCAGCACTTTGAACATACTGATGAGGTAAATGACCAATGGCAACACCCTCTTTCTTGCCTTTGGTGCTCTTGTAACAAACCAATGGTGAAATTATTTAATGCTGGTGGATGCAGTTTCCACGTGGACAGCAGCCTTGTGCATTGTGTTCACCTCTGAAATCTCAGCCCCTAGGATGATGGTGCCTCATCTCATCAGTGTTTGCTGAATGAATCTCTTTCCTTGTTCTTACAGACTTGCAGACCTACTGGAAGAGAACCAAGAAGAGTTGGCAACCATTGAAGCCCTTGATTCAGGGGCTGTCTATACTTTGGCTCTGAAGACTCACATTGGAATGTCTGTGCAAACTTTCAGATATTTTGCAGGCTGGTGTGACAAAATTCAGGTAAGTGCAAATGTTGTTCATCTCCACATAGATTATCCAAAGGAAAGAAGTGAATTTTAATTTTTGTAAAAAGTTCCTATTTTTTAAATGTTATTAATTGGTAAAGACACTATATCAGAGCCACTTTGTAGCTTTCCTCATCTGATTCTTCTAGCAGTCTCTGGAGGAAGGTAGATGACTGTTACCCCTTATTACAGGTAAGGAAACAGAAGCTTGGAACAATGAGTGGTTGATCACATAGTAGGTCAAGGTAACCATGAAGATAGATGTGAACACCAGACATTCAGAATCTATAGTTTAATAATTCTTTTTGTTATTATGGCTCTGAAGGGTTTCTGATATTCTTGTGTCTATATCAGCTGATTTGATGTCGGGGAAAATTGGAAACTCAAATTCTTACAGAGACCAGAGAGCAAACACAGATGAGTAAGCAAACAAGGTATAAGGAAAATAGTTTTTTTCATTTTAATTTTTCTTTCTATTTTATTTTTCTTTCCTTCTTCTTCTTCTTCTTCTTCTTCTTCTTCTTCTTCTTCTTCTTCTTCTTCTTCTTCTTCTTCTTCTTCTTCTTCTTCTTTCTTCTTCTTCTTCTTCTTCATCTTCTTCTCCTCCTCCTCCTCCTCCTCCTCTTCCTCCTCCTCCTCCTCCTCCTCCTCCTTCTTCTTCTTGGCTTTTGGGCTCACTCAGTTGTACTCAGGGGTTACTTCTGGCTCTATACTCAGGAATTACTCCTTGTAGTACTCAGGGGACTATCGGGAATGCTGGGGATTGAACCCAGGTCAGTCATATGCAAGGCAAGTACCCTATATGCTGTACTCTCTCTTTAGCTCAAATCATACCATTTAAGTCTGGGCATATTGCTGTCACTACCATTAAAATAGAATCAGTGTTAATGTCTCAAACTACAATTGTGTTGCTATCAATGTCTCCCTTGAAGTCTATTAGCAGTTGCTTTAAGTATTTTTCTGGCCACTTGTTGGATGCGTATATGTTTAGGAATGTAATTGCTTTCTGGTTTACGTGTCCCTTGATTATTAAGAAATGGCCTTCACTGGTCCTGGAGGGATAGCACAATGGGTAGGGCATTTGCCTTGCATATGATCAACCCAGATTCTATCCCTGGCATCCCATATGGTCTCCCAAGCACCGCCAGGAGTAATTCCTGAGTGCAGAGCCAGGAGTAACCCCTGAGCATTGTCAGGTGTGACCCAAAAGGCAAAAAAAAATTGCCTTCACTGTCCCATATGACCTTTTCAGTATAAAATCTATGTCATCCGATACTAGTATGGCCACCCCAGCCTTTTTGGAGGTGTTGTTTGTGTGAAGAATTGTTTCCAGTCTTTCACTAAGGCTGTTGAGTTCAGCTTTTTTTTTATCCATTTTGCCACTCTGTCTCTCTCTCTCTCTCTGTCTCTCTCTCTCTCTCTCTCTCTGTCTGTCTGTCTCTCTCTTTTGCTTTTTGGGTCATACCCAGCAATGCTCAGGGGTTACTCCTGGCTCTGCACTTAGGTATTACTGCTAGTGGTGCTCAGAGGACCATATGGGATGCTGGGGATCGAACCCGAGTCGGCCGAATGCAAGGCAAACGCCCTACCCGCTGTACTATTGCTCTGGCCCCCCACTCTGAGTCTCTTAAATGGTGCATTTGGACCACTGACATTGAAAGAGATTATTGTCGTGGGATTTTGTGCCATCTTTCTGTGTAGGTTTATTGTGTTTTGGGGGGTTTGTCTTGTCTTACAGTAGCTCCTTCAACCCAAAGTTGTTTTTGAGTCTATGAAGTTTCTAAGCTGTTGTTTATCCATGAAGTTGTATATTGTTCCTTCAGATCTGAATGAGAGTCTAGCTGGGTAAATAATCCTTGGTCAGGCCTTCATTTCACTGAGTTTTTTCCACTCTATCCTACCATTGCCTTTGGGCTTGGAGGGTTTCATCTGATAGTTCTGCTGTAAGTCAAAGGGACACTCCTTGTATGAAATTTCCTTCTTCGATCTTGCTGTTTACAGTGTTGTGTCTTTATGGCAACCATCATTCTGACTAGGCAGGGCCCCCCAGGCCCACCCACCCCCAATTTAGAATAAATCAGTATCTTAGTGAAAATATGGATTGCTGTTCTTTATCGTTTAGGGTTCTACAATTCCAATCAACCAGGCCCGACCCAACCACAACCTGACCTTCACTAAGAAGGAACCGCTTGGGTAAGACGAATCGTCCCTCCTAGAGACTTTTGCGAGTGGGTGAGTAGAGATAAGTAAGGTCACATCTTTCCACCCCTGCAGTGTTTGTGCCATTATCATCCCCTGGAATTACCCACTCATGATGCTAGCCTGGAAGAGCGCTGCATGCTTGGCAGCGGCAATACCTTGGTGCTCAAACCAGCACAGGTAAGATGCCAGAGGCCAGGAGCACTCGCCTCTTTTCTTGTCACTTGTCTTCCCATTGTTCATCGATTTGCTCAAGCGGGCACCAGTAACATATGTCCTGTCACATGCTAGTGTAGCCCACGGGCATCTGCTCACTCCAGGAACATGAAGAGTCTCAAACCATTCCATCAAGTCATGGGAATGAGGTCTATAATTGTTACTGGTTTTTGGCATATCAAATGCAACATGAGTAGCTTACCAGGCTCTGCTGTGCGGGTGGGATTCTCTTGTAGTAGCCTCCTCATCTCTATTTTTTTTTTTTTTTTTTTTTTTTTTGCTTTTTGGGTCACACCCAGCAATGCTCAGGGGTTACTCCTGGCTCTGCACTCAGGAATTACTCCTGGTGGTGCTCAGGGGACCATATGGGATGCCGGGGATCGAACCCAGGCCGACATGGGCCGGCCACATGCAAGGCAAACGCCCTACCCGCTGGGCTATCGCTCTGGCCCCCCCTTTTGCTTTTTTTTTTTTTTGGGGGTCACACCCGGCAATGCTCAGGGGTTTCTCCTGGCTCTGCACTCAGGAATTACTCTTGGCGGTGCTCGGGGAACATATGGGATGCCGGGATCGAACCCAGGCTGCATGGGCCAGCCACGTGCAAGGCAAACGCCCTACCCGCTGGACTATCGCTCTGGCCCCTCATCTCTTGAATTTATCGATGAACCGCGCGACTGCAAAGTGGCCACATGAGACAGGGAAAGATCAGCTTTTCTGCTGGGTGGAACTCTGACGAGCTGTGGAGTCCAGAGGTTGAAAATGGCGGCCATCATGGTGTGGGGTTCCTCTGGATTCTTCTGAGGCTCTGCTGGGATGGCGGGCCAGGGCTGGAACCCACCTTCCCTCCTGGGCACCTCATGATCATCTGGGCACAGGGAAAGCCGGTAGCAGCTCTGCCCTGTGTATCTGAGTCTGGATCAGGCATACCTGGGCTTGAAATAGACTGCTGTAGGGTGGAACTCTGAGCCTCTTTTCTTAAAATCGAGAAATACATTTACAGAGGGTGTGTCTTGAAGCAAACATGGGAGCACACAGGACCCTGCTCTTTTCTCACCACTCACAAGCATCTCTTCCAGTTAGGAAGCTTGCCGATGTGCTAGCTGCCTAATGCTGCCCCAGGACTGTCTGTCCCTGAAAACCTCTGCGGCAATGGGAACAGACACATGTAGTGGGGAAAGTGTCCTGTCTGTCCTCAACCAGGCAGAAAATAAATAGGAAGGAAAAGAGAAAAGAGAGAGAAAGGGAAAGAAATAAAGAACCTGCCATGGAGGTGGGCTGGGGAAGGGGGAGGGAACCGGGGACGTTGGTGGTGGGAGATGGGCACTGGTGGAGGGATGGGTGCTGGAACACTGTATGACCAAAACCCAAACATGAACTTTTTAATTGTATATCTTTTTATTTGTATATCTCACGGTGGTATAATAAAACACTTAAAAAAATAAAAAAAGAAAAAAGAAAATAAATAGGAGAGAGCACGTTTGAGAACCCGGGGGTGTCTATAAAAAAGGATTCTTTATGCTGTTTCTGCCATTTTGTCATAAGTCTGGAAAAAATGTCAAAATGAAAGTGTGTTGTCGTGAAGGTAGAACTGGGAGTTAGCCTAATGATCAGTGGAAGGTAATTACCCTCTCCTGCTCAGGTCACGCCCCTGACGGCTTTGAAGTTTGCAGAGCTGTCTGTGAGAGCTGGCTTCCCAAGGGGTCATCAATATCATCCCAGGCTCTGGTAAGGCATTAAATCACCCACTCGCGGGACCTCATGAGTGGGACAGGGAGCCAAGTGGCTATTTTCCCCCTGGAGGCCTGTCTGGAATTATAACTGTGTTGAAACCAAATACAGTTTACCCAGCCATTGTGGAGAGATATATTTAGTCTGTGCTAAAAACTACCAGCAGAAATAAAGTAATGGGTAGGTTGGGTGGAGGTGGAGGGCGGGGGTGGATGTGGTTGTAAAACTGCCCTCAAGTGACCTGTTTTCTTTTCAAAATCCTACACTTCGCCATTGGGGGCAGGGAGTGGGTTAGCGTATGTGGTTGTGCTGTTTGGGTGATAAGATTGAGATCTTGCCAGTTAATACAGAAAATATGAAACTGGATTTAACTTACTGTTAGGAATCTGGGGCTAATTCAGACACATCCTCGACAGAAGTTGAGCCGTGGGTAACATCTCGTTCCTTGCAGGTGGCGTAGCCGGCCAGCGCCTGTCTGAGCATCCCGAGATCCGCAAACTTGGCTTCACAGGCTCCACTACCATCGGCAAACAGATCATGAAGAGGTCTTGGTTTTAATGTACCAATCTACTATTTCCTCTCTTCAACCGGGATTTTGTTTCTAGGGTGCTTGGAAAGGAGGAAAAGCACAATGAATTTAGAGGAGAAATCAATGTATCACCACAAGATATTTAGAACGTTTGAATGTAATAAATTATTTTTCAAAATATTAAAGCCCATATGGTCAGTAAAACTGGAGGCATTTAGAAGGTCTACACCATCCTGGTGGCTATGATGATCTAATACACAACATTAAATATATATTAGAATATAGGTAACAGGGCTTCAGTAGTGTTATAGTTTATGTTTTTTTTTTTTTTTTTCCCTTTTTGGGTCACACCCAGCAATGCTCAGGGGTTTCTCCTGGCTCTGCACTCAGGAAATACTCCTGGCGGTGCTCGGGGGACCATATGGGATGCCGGGATCAAACCGGGCCGGCACAGGCCGGCCGCGTGCAAGGCAAACGCCCTACCCGCTGGGCTATCGCTCTGGCCCCTAGTTTATGGTTTTTATGGTCAAGTTTTTCTGCACCCTACCATTACTGAAGCCTCCACCCTCGGTCCTTATGTCCCTGCTTCGCCTTAATCCAATCTTCCTCTTTCCTTTGTTTCTCTTGTCACTGCTTAGTCATCAGTTTTGTAACCCAAAGCCAGGGGACTATCATTGTTCAATGCTGTTCTCTTGTTCTGTCTCTGTGTGCCACAGAGGAATGAGATCACCTGGGGTGTTTCCTTCTCCCTCTGACTTAGTTTCCTTAATACCCTCCAGTTCCCTATGAGTTGCAGCAAATGGCATAATTTCATCTTTTCTTCGAGCTGCATGGAACAAAGGAAACAAAACATTTTCTCAGTAAAGTTGTGGTTCTAATTGTTCCTGAAACGCTTGATCACATTTGTGGAGCATTTTTAATAACATTGGAAGTGTTTAAAATGGTCAGTGGAAAGAAAAGTTGGGCCTAATGTTGGCTAAATTGAGTGAATCCAGTGATGTTAAATCCAAAGCTATAATAGGAAAAATATCACAGATCTATCAAAATGCTAAAAACAACAGTCACTGAGCCAGGGAGTGGAATTTTATGTGTATTTTCCCTCCCTTCTGCATTCAGGGCTGCTTTTCATAAACATTTTTAATGATAATACTTTTTTTTTTCTTTTTTGGGTCACACCCGGCAATGCTCTGGCTCTGCACTCAGGAATTACTCCTGGCGGTGCTCAGGGGAGCATATGGGATGCCGGGAATCGAACCCGGGCCGGCCTCTGCCAGCCGCATGTAAGGCAAATGCCCTACCCACTGGGCTATTGCTCCGGCCCGATTTAATAATACTTTTATAAGAAAGGGAAATCCATTATATGCTTCCAAAAGGGATGACTTCCCCTTCCCTCCCCACCCCCACCACTGCACCCTTGCTTCAGTAACCTGATGGTTAGCAGTTAAGTTCCTTATCAGGCTTTCTGTAACCAGCGTACATACACCAAAAGAATTTCACCTTTTCAGCGAGGCTTTCTAGTCATCTGAATTGATGAACACAACATTTTATTATGGAAATGTGCTGATCCATACCAAGAATCACCGGCATAACACCCCTTTCCCCCCCACACCATGGACTTCCCTCCATCTTAAGCTAAGACCTAGGGGCCGGAGCGATAGCCCAGCGGGTAGGGCATTTGCCTTGCATGCGGCCGACCTGGGTTCAATCCCTGGCATCCCATATGGTTCCTCGAGCACTTCCAGGAGTAATTCCTGAGTGCAGATCCAGAAGTAACCCCTGAGCATTGCCGGATGTGACCCAAAAAAGAAAAAAAAGAAAATACCATGTCCCCACACACACCATGCACTTCCTATCCATCTTCAGCTAAGACCACCTCCCCTACCATTCGTGTAAGTTTCTTTCTGTACAAAGACTCGGTTATGTTTTCCATGCTAGAGGTAATTTCTTATTTTAAAAGGCAAGAGAAGGAGAGACCAATTGCTTAATTCCTATTCATCTTTCTCTAGCTGTGCTGTGAGCAACTTGAAGAAAGTTTCCCTTGAACTTGGTGGCAAATCTCCTCTTATAATATTCCATGACTGTGAGCTGGACAAGGCCGTGCGAATGGTAAGTAGGTGTCTGCTTCTAAACATCGCCTGTCTTCCTGTTGTTCATTGATTTACTTGAGCGGGCACCATTAATGACTCCATTCATTGGGAATGAGGTCCATTATTGTTACTGTTTTTGGCATATCGAATACACCACAGGTAGCTTGCCAGGCTCTGCCATGGCTCTGGGTTCATCCCAGGGGACCCAGTTTTTTTCTATGTCAGACCATCAACCATCCAGGGCCCACAGAGCAGAGCCCTGGGGGATGTAGACAAACCTGTCTCCTGTCTGCCACCTGCTGATGCAGCTAGATACCATAGCCACACCTGCAACACCTTGAGGGGCAGGTCTTCTAAACATGCCTCATGTTATTCATCGCAGATCTTCAACTGAGATTTAGCTTTGCCAAGTCATAACTAAAAAGCATACTTTTTTCTTTAACCATTTGTATTAAGGTACCAAAATTTATAATACTGTTTATCATGCTAACATATTATGAGTATATGCGTAATCATATGATAATTGCATGCAAAAATATTCATGCATACATCATTCCAACACCACACCAAATCATTCCAATTCCCTCAGAGTTCTATCAATTGATCCACAGCTAATCTTAGGTCAGAGCAAGGGTTTAAAGTCTTGTACTCAAAACATTAGTATACCTGGGGCTGGAGCAATAGCACAATGGGTAGGGCATTTGCCTTGCACATGGCCCACCAGAGTTCGATTCCCCAGCATCCTATATGGTCTCCCAAGCACCGCTAGGAGTAATTCCTGAGCAAAGAGTCTGGAGTAACCCCTGAGCATCACTGAGTGTGACCCAAAAAAGCAAAAAACATTAGTGTTCCATTTCTAAGCCAGGGTGATCTCTTTTCTTGGTTCCATCTAGTCCCACATAGGGACCCTTTTTTTGGGATATGAGGAATTAGAATCAATCTAAGGGCAATTGGGAATTTAGTTAGGAAATATGAAGGAAGCCCAAGAGTAACTAATTTACCAATGCATAGTCTTAACCATTTTCCTGTGTGTATACAAAAGAATCTTTAGCATATGTAAAGTGTCTACTGGAAAGAGAAAAGCCCTGCATTTACAAATTGAAACTCAGGGCTAACAAGTAGGGTAGAAAATAAAGAGTACTCCAACAAACCAAAAGGGAAAAGGAAAAATAATCTTTCTTTTTTTTTTTGCTTTTTTGGGTCACACCCGGCAATGCTCAGGGGTTACTCCTGCCTCTGCACTCAGGAATTACTCCTGGCGGTGCTCAGGGGACCAAATGGGATGCCGGGGATCGAACCCAGGCCGGCATGGGCCGGCCGCGGCAAGGCAAACGCCCTACCCGCTGGGCTATCGCTCCGCCCCAAAAAATAATGAAAAATAATCATTTAAACAGGTTAGATCAGGGGTTCGGGGTATAGTTCTGTGATATAGCACACATCCCTCATGTATTGAGGGATTGATGCTTGGGAATGAGTCTTAGCACACACAAAAAATGAAAAAACACACTAGGTCCAAAACTGAGTTTTGTTTGGTTTTGTTTTGTTTCGGGGCTCAATTGACTACTCCTGACTCAGTGCTCGGGAGTTGCTCAGGATACCATGCAGGGTCAGGATTCAAATTTGGGGCTCCTGCATGCAAAACTAGGACTTTAAAGTAATTCTAAGCAGTTTTCATTGCTGTCTAGACCAAAGGGAAAGCCCTATGCCTTCTTGAGACTGGAGCTAAGGCCTTGCACTTGGCCTATCTGGGATTAATCCCAGGAATACCACAGGGCCTCTGAGCCCCAACAGGAGTGATCTCTCAGCACAGATCCAGAATCTTTATTTATTTATTTATTTATTTATTTTTTGCTTTTTGGGTCATACCCAGCAATGCTCAGGGGTTTCTCCTGGCTCTGCACTCAGGAATCACTCCTGGCGGTGCTCAGGGAACCATATGGGATGCCGGGGATCGAACCCGGGCCAGCACGGGCTGGCTGCATGCAAGGGAAACGCCCTATCCGCTGGGCTATCGCTCCCACCCCATAGATCCAGAATCTTTAGCATTGGAGAATGGACCAAAATCTAAAGACATAAACACTATCCCTCCTATGAGTTTCTCTGTTTCCTCCCTCCTTTCAACAGTATTTGATTCTCCGTGTATGAGTTTTTTTTTTTACAATTGTGACTTCCCAAATCAAGTTAATGAAAGCGGTTTTATTTCCCTTTCTGCTGCTGAAGGGCATGGGAGCAGTATTTTTCAACAAAGGAGAGAACTGTATTGCTGCAGGACGACTATTTGTGGAAGAATCCATCCATGATGACTTTGTGACAAGAGTGGTAAGGTGGCTTCAGATTTGCTGTGAATTGCAGAGATACTGCTTTTCCCTAGGAAATACTTCTTCACCTAAGAAAAATGAATTCTTAGGTGTGACAATTGCACTGTGGATTTTTATGTTTATGTGTGTGCGTGTGTGTGTGTGTGTGTGTGTGTGTGTGTGTGTTGTGGCCCTGGAGATCACAGAGTACAGGCTGACCAGGCTCAAACAGCAGAGCTTTCAAGAGCATGCTGAGTGCATGTGGGGCAACCGGGATTTGAACCCATGGCCAGATGCTTTAAAAATTGCAAGTCCTTAGGGAAAAAAAAAAGGGGGCCGGAGCGATAGCCCAGTGGGTAGGGCGTTTGCCTTGCACGTGGCCGGCTTGTGCTGGCCCGGGTTCAATCCCGGCATTCCATATGGTCCCCGAGCACCGCCAGGAGTAGTTCCTGAGTGCAGAGCCAGGAGTAACCCCTGAGTGTCGCTGGGTGTGACCCAAAAAGATAGATAGATAGATAGATAGATAGATAGATAGATAGATAGATAGATAGATAGATAGATAGATAGATAGATAGATAGATAGATAGATAGATAGATAGATAGATAGATAGATAGATAGATAGATAAAAATTGCAAGTCCAGGGGCTGGAGTGATAGTCCAGTGGGTAGGGCGTTTGCCTTGCATGCAGCCGAACCCAGGTTCAATCTCCGGCATCCCATATGGTCCCCTGAGCACCACCAGGAGTAATTCCTGAATGCAAAGCCAGGAGTAATCCCTGAGCATCACTGGGTATGACCGAAAAATCAAAAAAAAAAAAAAAAAAAAAGGCCAGCACTCTAAACCACTGTGCTATTCCTCCAAGCTATGGTCCCCGAACACTACCAGGACTAATTTCAGAGTGCAGAGACAGTTGTAACCCTTGAACATGGCCAAGTATGACCCAAAAAGCAATTTAAAAAAAGGTTATATGATCTTCAAATTGCTTCAATATTGCCCAAAAGAAATGGAGGGTGATAAATTGGTCTTGGGTAGGTCACTGTTGGAACGCAGCGGTGGGGTACACAAAGCTTAATTACATAATGTATGCATTTATATTATTTATCAAATTTTATGTGTTGCTGGTTTTAACAGTGAAAAATACAGGTCCATACTTAAAAATAGACAAAGCATACAGGCAGAAACCATCATTAACTCTATCTTGTTGTATATTTATTGTATCTTTGCCACTTGGGGAGACACACTCCTAAACTTTTGCAAGGCTCCAAATTGACACCACTAGATCCGTACATATCTTCAAAAGTTAACCCGAGTGCTGACACATAGATAAGGTAGATAAGATGGATTGATGAGAAATACCTTAGACTGACCAGAACTCTATAATGGAACTAAATGTCATTTAAAGAATTATTCGGATTAATTCAGTGGCTACAAGAAACTCCAAATAATCCTGTTTTATCAGGGAGGAGGGGTATTTGAGTCACAGCTAGCAGGATTTAAAGACTAACCTAGACTCTTGCTCAAGGTCACTTCTGGCAGTCCATACAGTCTTGTGGATCAAACCTGGGCCTCCTACAGGCAAAGCGGCTGCTCACCCCCTGGGCTCTCTCCCTAGACCCAAACTATTCTCATGAATAATGTTATGATGGTAATGGTAATAAAGAGTTTGCTTACATTGGCAAAACCACCCCCATCACTTTATTTAAACACTGTGATTTACAAAGTTGTTGACAATCATTTGCTACAAAATTCAAAATTCCAATACCAATCCCACCACCATTGTTTCCAACATTGTTTCCATTTTCCCAACATCCCTCAAGCCCACTCCCATCTCAGACCCACAATAATTTATTTTATATTGCTTGGTACCACTTAAGAGCTAATGAGATGATCAAAATATTTCTGTAGGGGGACTGGAGCAATAGTACAACAGGTAAGGCATTTGCTTCACATGTGACGGACCTGGGTTCGACCCCAGCATTGCATATGGTCCCCTGAGCACTGCCAGGAGTTATTCCTGAGTGCAGAGCACAGATAACCCAGGTTTGATCCCCAGCATCATGTATGCTCCCCAAGCACCACCAGGAGTTAATTTCTGAGCATTGCTGGGTGTGTCCCAAAGAGCCAAGATGATAACAACTACAACAACAACAACAACAATACTAATAATCACTGTATCACTGTCTTCCCGTTCATTGATTTGCTCGAGTGGGCACCAGTAACATCTCCATACGTCCTGTCTGTCGCAAACAAGTGTAGCCCAAGGACATCTGCTTGCTCCAGGGACAGGAAGAGCCTCAAACCATTCTTCAGGTCATGGAATTGAGGTCCATAATTGTTACTAGTTTTTGACATAACAAATTAATAATAATAATAATAATAATAATAATAATAATAAAAAAAATAAAAAGCTGTGGCCACACTCCACTACTCATTAAATGTAAATGTAAGCTCATTTACTGGCCTTCCAGAGACTCATAAAATAAACCTCAAATAGATCAACTAGCCACCAAAATTTCTTGGATACCTATGCCTGGCTGAAATCTCTGGGGTGATTTTGGAGGGGGTGGACCAGTTCCCACCAAAACAAAGCCCCAGAAGCCTCTCCAACACCCCAGAGCTGCTGCCACACCTCTGGCTAGACTGCCCAGTTAAACGTTTTGATTTCCTGGAGTGGCATCTCCAAACATCTCCACAACACCAACATCCCAGCACAGAACACCAGGTTGGATGGGATATAACGTGAGACCCCAACCAATCTCGACTAACAAAAACATTAACACAGAAAGCTTAATTTGCAACAGCAGCTTAGTCAACCCTCAGAAAAGGATTTAATGTCCCCATAGTGTTGCTCACAAACTTTCTTCTACAGAATTTTTTTTGGTTCATACATGGCAATGTTACTGGTTTTTGGCATATCAAATACGACACTGGTAGCTTGCCAGGCTCTGCCATGTGGGTGGAATACTCTCAATAGTAGGCTCTCAGCATGCATTTACAGATGAATGTGTGTTTCTGTGAACATACACATCTTAATGCATATGAACTTAAAAGCAAATAGGGCTGGAGCGATAGCCCAGCGGGTAGGTGTTCGCCTTGCATGCGGCTGGCCTGCGCCGGCCCCGGGTTCAATCCCGGCATCCCATATGATTCCCTGAGCACTGCCAGGAGTTCCTGAGTGCAGAGCCAGGAGTAACCCCTGAGCGTCACCGGGTGTGACCCAAAAAAGCAAAAAAAAAAAAAAAAAGCAAATAATGACAAATATCCCTTTATCTGCAAATACCTCCTATTAGCTTTGCACGCTCCAACAAATCAACTTCATTGAACAAATCTACCACTTCATAGTAGGAATGCACTAAACTGCGTGATTTTCCCTCAGCTCCTTTCCTATATCTAGGAACATTGCCACATGCAGAATTACTGGATAAAAAAGAAAATCCCGGATAAGCGGTTAAGCAACACGAGAGAAAATTGCAGATAAGCGACATAATCGCGGCAAAGTCTTTTAGTTTGCACTTGAAATAGTGCTTCTCATCTCTCTTTTATAGCTTTTATTGATTTCTGGGCACCTGGCTGTGCTCAAGAGATCACTCCTGGTGGGGCTAGGAGCGATTACACACGTGTCAGGATCTAACCTGGGTCTGCTGCATGCCAGGGAAACACCTTAGCCACTGAACTGTCTGTCCAGCCTCCATCCTTTCCCTTTTAAAGAGCAGGGGCCGAAGGTTAAGTGCAGGGTAAGAGGGTAAAATTCCACGGGACTGGAAACATTTAGCAGAATCCAGACCTTCAGGGTGATCACGCATCAATTTCGCCTTATTTTTTAACATATATTTTTCAGGCTGAATGAGATAGTAACTCTCCAGTTATTATAAAAAAGTATTGCCCCAAGTAAACAAAAATAGTAATAAAATGTTAAGAACAGCAATAGTATCAGCTGGGGCTTTAGGACAGGAAATTGCTACAGAGATTAGCAGTTGTTTGCCCCTGGCAAGTCATTTGCCTCAGCATCTTCATCTGAGAAGGGAAATAATAAATTTGGTCTCAGCCTAGCCTGAAGAGTAAATGACAATCTAGCCTTGAACACAATGGCTCTCCCAGCTGGCCCAAAGCATGAAAGAATTGAAAATCGTTGCTTTGGGCCTGGGGAGAGATGGTGGGTAAGGCTCTTGCTTTGCATGTGGCCTACTGTATTCCATCCTTCACACTCCATATGGTTTCATATGGTTTCCCTCATCTCACCCCTGAGCATCTCCAGGAGGGGATACCTGATTGCAGTGCCAGGAGTAAGCCCTGAGCACTGCTGAGTGTGGCCCAAAAAGCAAAAAACAAAAATAAAACAAGAGGGCCGGCCGGAGCGATAGTAGGGCATTTGCCTTGCATGCCGCCGACCTGGGTTTGATTCCTGGCATTTCATATGGTTCCTGAGCACCACCAGGAGTAATTCCTGAGTGCAGAGCCAGGAGTAACCCCTGAGCATTGCTGAGTGTGATCTAAAAAGCAAAATGAATGAATGAATGAATGAACGAACGAACGAATGAATGAATGAATGGATGGATGGATGGATGGATGGATGAATGAATGAATGAACAAATAAAGCAAAAAATAAAACAAAATCACTGCGTGAAAAGCTTCATACAGGAGCTCCGCAGCCACCATCTTCAACACAGCATGCACCAGGGCTGATCAGTAATGCCGGAGAGAAGGACCAGACACGCAGCTGCTGCAGCTTCTACCTGCGGTGCGTGGCCGCTTAGCAGCCACACGTCTGATTAACCTCATCCCCCAGCCTTCCCCATATATATGCTGTAATGATCAATGTGGTTGCAGCCAGCTGGGGGAGCTGGTGTAGGTATGGGGAGTGGGTGGGTGGCGGTGGCCTTTGATGGTGGTGGGGGGCACACTGGTGGCGGGACTGGTGTTGAGCAATGAATACTGTGACAACCGTACTGAGGAAATTTGTAAATCACGGTGCTTTAATAAAGGAGGGGAAAAAGCTTCAGACAGCCACCGCCTGTGGCACAGCTCCCTTGGGTGTGTCCATTGTTGCTAACAGTCCGTTGTATTTTGTGAACTGGGTGATATGCAGGTGGAAGAAATTAAAAAGATGAAAATTGGTGATCCGCTTGACAGATCCACTGATCATGGACCCCAGAATCACAAGGCCCACCTGGAAAAGCTTCTGCAATACTGTGAGGCTGGAGTGAAGGAAGGGGCCACATTGGTATATGGAGGAAGGCAGGTCCGGAGGCCAGGTAAGCTCACCAGCATGGGAGGTACCTGGGGCATCTGGCCAAGGGGTTGGAAGCGTTGAAGAATCAGTGGTGACATTTATGTTATGAGCCAAATAACTAAGTTCTAGCTCTTCCAGCCACTTACCAGTGACTGCAACTTGGGTGTGACAGTTCTTGACTGCCTTCCCCAACTCTGTGAAGGAGATGGGATAGATGTGTCCTGTTTCATCAGGCTGCGAGATCAAAGAACTATGAGGCCTTTCAAGGTCCTTAGCTGGACAGTACACCAGGGTGGAGGATGACGTGTCGTTGAGGCACAGCTATGTTGATTGTGACGCTGGGGAGCGTCCCAGTAGAGGCTGGGAGAGGCCGGCTGCCATTTCTAGAGCAGGGCCTGTAACCGAGACAGGTGGATATCTCAACAGCGTGGTAACCAGAGAGACAACTGCCAAAGCTCATTTTTCACACTTGGAGAAGGATAGTTCCCCAGCCCTGTACTCTGAAGTATGGGGATTAGAAAGAAACAAAGGTTAACATTTGAATTTCTGGGTCACAGGTTTCTCATAAAAGAGCTCCTACCTTCTATTTTTTGCCCCCCCTGAAGAATCCCCGCTAATTTATCAAAGTACCATAGTCTGACATAGAAAAAGACTGGGCCCCAGGGATGAACCCAGAGCATGAAAGAGCCTGGCAAGCTACCCACGGTGTATTTGATATGCCAAAAACAGTAACAATAATGGACCTCATATCCAAAGAATGGAGATGTTACTGGCACCCGCTCAAGCAAATTGATGAACAATGGGAAGACAAGTGACAAGTGACCATGATATGATTTTTAAAAATCATTTTGGGAGTGGGAGAAATAATCCAGCAGGCAGGGTTCTTGCTTCATATGTGAACAACTAAGGTCGTATCCCCAGCACCACATATAGTTCCCTGAGCACTGCCAGGAGTGATCCTTGAGCATAGAGCCAGGACTAAGCCATGAACAATGCTGGGTATGTGGCTTTTATTCAAAACAAAACAAATTCATCATTTTACACTCCCAACACGATTGAAATAATTGACTCAGACTATTATCGAGAAGCTTATCAGAAAGGTGAATGATACTTGGTGCACAGTGAAGGGGGTCTTAGTGTTTGCAAGGCACCCTCATGTCTATGGACCAGCCATGAGAGCACCAGCTTTACAAGAGGGGCCAATTTGTTTCACTATAGCAATTGTGGTATTTTGGGGGGAGTATGGGGTCACTCCAGTGGTGCTTGGTGCTTGCTTATTCCTGGCCCTGCACTCAGGGATCACTCCTGGCAGCCTTCTCCATATGGGAAACCGTATGGAATGTTGGAGATAGAACTTGGTTGGCCACATGGAGGACACGTTCCCTGCCTGCTGTACTATCTTGCTGGCCCCTAGCAATCCTGGAAGCAGGGAAACTGGATCTCACGCACCCATAGGAAACATTGTGCATCACTCACCATTCCCTCTGGCGTGTTCTTGCCAAAAATATCTCCGCTGAATCTGCCCATGCCTTTCGGTCACATTTTCCATCTGAGAAAATCTGGGAGAAATGTAGGATAGAAGAACAAATAAATATCATCCCAGAAAAGCAATGGCAAATATAAAGTGCCCGGAGATAGCTAATATTTAAACTGGGTGATGGTGCAAAGAGCTGCCGTGCTTGTGTGTGGCCTGGGCTCTACCTCATGGTCCCCGAGCACTGCTGGGAGAGACCCCCGAGCACTCAGCCAGGAGTAGCCTCTGAGTACCACTGGGTGTGCCCCCAACCAAAATTAATAATATAATAAAATGTTTTTAATAAAATGCAAACTAAGGGCTGGAGCAATAGCTCAGTGGGTAGGGGATTTGCCTTGCATACGACTGACCCGGTTTGATCCCCGGCATCCCATATGGTCCCCAAACACCGCCAGGAGTAATTCCTGAGCTCAGAGCCAGGAGTAACCCCTGAGCATTGCTGGGTGTGACCCAAAAAAGGAAAAAAAAAAGCTAATTGTACAGGATAACTGGTTTGTGTATTTATTCATTTATTTGTTTGTTTGTTTGTTTATTGATTGGATTTTGGGTCACACCAGTTCTGTGCTCAGGGGTTCCTCCTGACAGTGCTCAAGGGCCACGTGGAGCTGGGGAGAGACTCAGAATTGGGGCGCAAGGCAAGTCTCTTAAAGCCTATATTATTCTTCCAATTCCTAACTCAAAAAATTTGTTTCTTAATTTTGGGGTAGCAAATCAACGAACAATGGGAAGACAAGTAATACAAGTAATACAATTTTGGGGGTCACATCTGGTGGTGCTCAGGGCTCACTCCTGACTGCACTCAGGGATCAGTCCTGGCAGTGCTCAGGGGTCCTATGCGGTGCTGAGGATTAAACCTGGTTAGACACGTGCAAGGCAAGCTGTGCTATCACTCTGGCTCCTGACTCTGTGTTTAATAAGTTAATGGGATGAAAATTAAGAGGCCTGGATAAGGAGCAAAGACGTTGAATTAATAGACACGAAAGAGCCGGAAGTGGGTCGGATGGCTCAAAGGACCAGAGTGTATGCTTTGCATATGGGAGTCTAGTCCAGCTCCAAGCACCATCAGGGATGGCCCCCAATAACAATAATAATTTATTTGAATCTAGAGTCAATTCAATCAACTATAAAAAGATACTTTTAGGTCATTTGAAATATATGGTAAATACTGACTCACTTTATTGTGCAGCTGTAACTAACATAATGTGATATTTCCAGTATTTCTTAGTTTAAAAAAAACTAAAAGTTAAGCAAATTAACATCAGTATGAATATGGAGTTATCATCAGTTTTGTTAGGTGTGATCACATGTGATGTCCTATTTGAGAAATGTATCCTTAGTTTTTGTTCATTTGTGCTGAAATACTTGAAGGTGAATTTGTGAATTCTGTGGAATTTGCTTTAAACTATGTATGCACAAATATTGATTTTGCTCTTCAATATCCTATTCTCTACATTTTCATTTATTTGACTTTTTTTTGTTTAAGAGCTATTTTTAAAATGAGAACTGAGTTTTGCTAGTGTCAAAGAAGAAAATCTTGGCCCAAAGAGAAGAAACTAACATGTAATGGAATTAAATGGAAGGGGGAGATCATTGAAAACTACTCTCTAGGGGCCAGAGAGATAGTACAGTGGGTAGGGCATTTACCTGACCCGGGTTCAATCCCCAGCATCCCAGATGATCCCCCAGGCACCTCCACTAGTAATTCATGAGTGCAGAGCCAGGAATAACCCCTAAGCATCACCATGTGTGGCCCCAAAACCAAGATAACAATAATTATAATAATAAATTCCTCTCGAGCAAATCGATGATGAACGGGAAGACAGTGATACAGTGATACAGTGAATAAATTCCTCTATAATTGCTGCTTTTTCCTTCTGATTCCCACCTAGGCTTCTTTATGGAACCTACTGTCTTCACAGATGTGGAGGACCACATGCACCTTGCCAAAGAGGAATCCTTTGGGCCTATTATGGTCATTTCTAAATTCCCAAACGGGTACGTTCTTCACACTCAGTTGAACAGATTCTGACTCGATAAATTCTCTTTTACTGTTGCACTACATAAATGCATAAAAATAAAGAAATATGTAATCTTCTACTGTAAGAATAATTGACTTAGCATATGCTTTGCATGTATGAGACTCTGTTTGATCCCTGACAGAAAAAAAAAGTAAAATTAAGGCCATGGAGAGATACTATAGCTGGTAAGGGATTGCCTTGTGCTCAGCCAATGTGGGTATGATCCCTGGCATATAGCAGGTAAGGAATTGCCTGTGCTCAGCCAATGTGGGTATGATCCCTGGCCTATAGCCGGTAAGGGATTGCCTTGCGCTCAGCCAATGTGATCCCTGGCCTATAGCCGATAGCGATTGCCTTGTGCCCAGCCAATGTGGGTGGGTATGACCCCTGGCATTCTGTATATCCCCCAAGTCCCCACCATGACCAATCCCTGAGTACAAAGCCAGGAGTAAGTCCTGAGCCCCACCAAGTATTGCATTCCCTGAAAAGAAGGGGGCGGGGAAGAATAAAAGAAACTGCTATTTAGCTATAGATTTTTTCCTCCTTATTCTAATAGATAATCATTTTTAATTGGAGTTAATAGTTAACATTTTAGGGGACAGAGTGATAGCCCAGCAGGTAGGGTGTTTGCCTTGCACGCGGCCGGCCTGTGCCGGCCGGGTTTGATCCCGCGCATCCCATATGTTCCCCGAGCACCGCCAGGAGTAATTCCTGAGTGCAGAGCCAGGAGAAACCCCTGAGCATCGCCGGGTGTGACCCAAAAAGCAAAAAAATATATAAATAAATAAATAAAAATAGTTAACATTTTAGGATTTAGATGATCAAATTTCAGCTAGTTTCTGTTTTTAAGTTAAGGAATTGAATTTGGAGGCCACACCCATGAGTGCTTAGGAGATACTCCTGGCTCCATGCTCAGGAGTGACTCCTAATAGTGAGAAAGCCATATCAGTGCCAAGAATCAAGCCAGGGCGGGTTGTCTGCAAGACAGGCACCTTAATCCCCACACTAAATCTCTGATCCAAACCTCAGGTGTTGAGAAGTTGGCATTAGAAATGACTCTGGAATGAGGGGGAAGAACAGAACTTATTTTAATAATCACGTTCTGTAGAAAAGAAGCTTCTGTGAAATTAAATTTTCTTCAAGAAAGATTGTTTCTGTTATAGGATTATGCCCTCCCAACACTCAATATTTAACTTTCTATAGAAATAATGTAGATTACATGGAGGTTATAAATTTCTATAATCACCTTATATAAATGATATACTGGTTTTACTGGCTTTTTATATATTATAATTTATTGTTGGCAATTATATACTGCCTTGTTATAGTATGTAAAACTTTGCATGTTTAGCAAAGAGGAACAGATGGTAACTGAGCTCATCCAAGAATGTTTATTTTAATAGGCTCCCATGGTATGGTGTGCAAAGTTCTCCAGAATTCAAGCTTTTATTTCCCTGAAAAAGTAGAAAGCGGCAGGGGTTGAGAGCTAGTCCAGCGGGTAAGGCACTTGGCTTGCTTGCAGCTAACCCGAGTTAGATCCCTGGAATCCCACGTGGTCCCCTAATCAGGAAAAAGTCCTGAGTACAGAGTCAGAAGTAACCCCTGAGCACTGCTGGGTATCCCCACACCCCCAAAAAAGTAGAATGTGGGTCAGAGTGATAGTACAGTGGGTAGGGCATTTGTCTGGCAAGCGAACCGACCTGGGTTCAATCCCTGGCATGGTCCCCAAGCACTGCCAGGAGTGATTCCTGAATGCAGAGCCAGGAGTAACCCTTGAGCATTGCCGGATGTGATCCAAGAAGCCTAAATAAATAAATAAATAAATAAATAAATAAGTAGATGAATGAATGAATAAGTAGATAAATAAATAAATGGATAAATAGATACATAAATAAATGGATGGATAAATGAATGAAAATGAATGAATGAATGAATGAATGAATGAATGAATGAATGAATGAATGAATGAATGAAAATAAATAAAAGGTAGAAAGTGGCTGATATCAGAATAGAGAAGTCAGGTCTTCTTGGCTTGTAATAGACACGTCGTAAGCGTCTTTGGCCGGGGAGAGGGTATTAAGCTGTTATTTTGGCACATATCCGAGGATACCTGCTTTGTTCTGGACCTAGATAAGTCACAGTTCCTGTAACCCAGGAGCAGCTCATCAATGTGGGGCCCGGCATGGCAACCTGCAGTTCACACAGAGGACCCGAGGCAGGAAGGTGCCAGGTGCAGGGGCTGATCTCAGCGCAGGCTGGGGCTAGAAACTCACTCCCTCTGTCCCTGGGCTTCTTTTATTTGTAAAATGGGCTCATTCATCATGCCTGCCGTTTTATTCAGCCATCCTCAGGATGAAGACATTCAAGTGTCTGCCGCTGGGATCGTTGCCATGGTTAGGCTTGTGACCATTCTAGAAGCAGGTCACGTGTGCCGTGAAGCTGCGGTTGTGGCGGCCCCATGAACTCGCAG
Organism: Cryptotis parvus; assembly: GCA_021461705.1. Classification (NCBI taxonomy): domain Eukaryota; kingdom Metazoa; phylum Chordata; class Mammalia; order Eulipotyphla; family Soricidae; genus Cryptotis; species Cryptotis parvus. Next base: position 66,736 of record JAJIBD010000338.1, read on the forward strand.
AGCCCACCGGGCCAGCCCATCAGCCTCACGGCCCCAGCCCGAGCAGAGCCTCAAGAAGCAAGAGTTGTAGTATTGCCCCCTGCCTCCCCCCACCACCCCTGCGTTCTCAGGCCAGTTAACGATGGTGGAGCTACAGGTCTCCCTGGGAAGGTTCTTTAGATCGGGAGTCCCTGAAGCCTGTGTTGCCTCTCCACTCGCTCAGCACTCATGAATTTCCCTTCCGAATGGGATCAGATCTCCTCCCTTTAGCCGAACACGAGGGGCAATCCTCGCGTGCATTTCCTGGCCGTGGCATAGGAAATATATGTCTCTTTTGGCCTTAGCCTGGCACATGCAGAGTAGATGGGAAAGGCTCACTCAGGCGTTGGAACTGGCCCTGGGGAAAGTTGATTACGCTCCCACCTGTACTTAGGGGGACAGACCTGAGGCGTTCTAAGGCCCATTCTCTCACTCTTCTCTTGTCGATTTAGCATAGAAATTAAATTCATGGGGCCGGAGTGATGGCCCAGCGGGTAGGGCGTTTGCCTTGCACGCGGCTGGGTTCGATCCTGGTATCCCATATAGTCCCCGAGCACCGCCAGGAGTAATTCCTGAGTGCAGAGCCAGGAGTAACTCCTGAGCATTGCCGGATGTGACCCAAAAAGCAAAAAACATTAAATTCTTTCTCTCCTGCTGATACAGCCCCTGCTATCAGTAGATATTCCTGGATCCGGGACACAGGATAGTGTTTAGGGCGTGAATAGACTTGTTGCTTCCACATGGTCCCAGGAGCTAATCTGGGGCTCAAGCAGCGCTGGGTGGATCTTTGGCCTGATTGACTGAAGATTACTGGTGGGGGCCTCAGACCTCCTAAGCATCACTTGGGAGGTTCCCCGCCCCCAAAGAAAGTACTCCTCCCCTCCCCCTTCTCCTATCGCCTCTAGTTGAGAGGGAAGTGTAAATGTACGACACGCTGACCTGGAGAATGACCGTTGGGTTTGTAAGGGGCTCACCCAGCCTTATTGGCACCATGTTCCAGAAGCACTTTTTCATTTCATCCTTCCCACAAGAGGATTGTTCTCGCTGTGTCTCTTATTAGCATTTCCAGTTTTTAGCAGGATAAACAAAGGTAGGGGGCAGGGGGAATGAGGTCACCACCCCAAGTCACCCAGGCAATCTGGCTTGCTCTCAAAGGGTGAAGCACTGAACAAGCTTCAACAGTGAAAATATGCATACTTAGTGGGCCAAGGGGGTGCTGGGAGACTCTACCGTAAAGTGAGGCACAGAGAAAGGGGAGGCAGTGGGGAAGTCTTTAAAGAGACCTAGTGAATAAGGAAAAGAAAAGGGGGCTGGAGCGATAGCACACTGGGTAGGCCATTTGCCTTACACACAGCCGACCGGGTTCAATCCCCTGCATCTCACATGATCCCCCAAGCACTGCCAGGAGCAATTCCTAGGTGCAGAGTCAGGAGTAACCCTGTGCATCACCAGGTGTGGCCCCCCAAATAAAAAGGATCAAATTAATATTTTTGGGGGACACCTGGCAATGCTCAGGGGTTACTCCCTGGCTCTACACTCAGGAATTACTTCTGGCGGTGCTCAGGGGACCATATGGGATGCCGGGATTGAACCCGGTAGGCTACATGCAAGGCAAATGCCCTACCCTCTGGACTATCGCTCCGGCTCCCAGATTAGATTTTTTTTAAAGTGTTGCAGGCTGAAAAGATATTCCAGGGGGTTGGACCTTGCTTGGCATACAACCAACTCTGGTTCCATCCCCGAACTCCTGTAACTGCATATAGTTCCCCAAGCACCACCAGGAGTGACAGAGCCAGGAGTTAGCTCTAAACACTGCAGTGTGTGACTTGGGGGAAAAAAAAAGCAGAAAAATGTTGCTTGCTGTGCATGGAAAATGTAATAATAGAGTTGCTAATATTGAGTTAGTCCTTTGGGTGTAGGCCTGTGATGTTTCTTTTGTAAAAATGTAAGACTAGGGGCTAGAGCAACAGACTAGGGGTAGGGCATTTTCCCCTGCACACGGCCAACCCGGGTTCAATTCCCGGCATCTCATACAGTCCCCTAAGCACTGCCAGGAGTAATTCCTGAGTGTAGAGCCAGGAGAACCCCTGAGTGTTGCTGAGTTGACCCAAAAAAGAAAAAAAAAAATTCTATCAGCAGGAATGTTTCTCTGCTTCTGTCATGGAGAGGAAGTGAAAGGACATGAAGTCATAAAGTGTTTCTGCTTTATCTCTAATGGCATTTGACATCTTCCTGTAGGGACATCGATGGAGTGCTGCAGCGAGCGAATAACACCGAGTACGGTCTGGCCTCCGGGGTCTTTACCAGAGATATAAGTAAAGCCATGTATGTCAGCGAAAAACTGGACGCAGGAACAGTTTTTATTAACACATACAACAAGACGGATGTGGCGGCTCCTTTTCGGTGGAGTGAAACAATCTGGCTTTGGAAAAAGACCTAGGTAGGCTGGGCTTGGTGAGACCTAGGTAGGCTGGGCTTGGTGGGACCTAGGTAGGCTGGGCTTGGTGGGACCTAGGTAGGCTGGGCTTGGTGGGAACTAGGTAGGCTGGGCTTGGTGGGACAGGTGTTCCCCGCTGCTTCCCGGGAAGGGCAGCTGCACACCACACCGAGTATTCCTCCCCAGCCCTGACTCTCGTGGCCGCCCAATCTGCATTTGCTAAGTCAAACGCCAAATCTGTGTTTGACTTAAGGCCCAACATTTTTACTGATCATAGCATACATTCAAAGAGGAGACACGTTGTGAGGAAAACTCTAAAGAGATCCACATTGCTTTTTTTTTTTTTTTTTTTTTTGCTTTTTGGGTCACACCTGGCAATGCTTAGGGGGGTTTCTCCTGGCTCTGCACTCAGGAATTACTCCTGGCGGTGCTCGGGGACCATATGGGATGCCGGGGATCGAACCCGGGTCGGACCAGCAAGGCTAACGCCCTACCTGCTGTGCTATCGCTCCAGCCTCAGATTTTTTTTTTAAGTCAAACTATGCCTCATTTCATTTTGGGGTCTATGGAGAGTTTGGGGCTCACTCAGTGGCTCTCCCTACTGGCCTCTGTGCCTGTTATCCCTGGTGGTCTTGGGGACTATGTCTGGTACTGAGGCTTTACCTGGAGTTGGCCGCATGCAAGGCCAGCTCCTCCCCTTAGATACTCCATCTAGCCCAAACTATGTTTAAGTTTGGGCTAGATGTCAAGGAAGGGAGGAAGGAAGGAAGGAAGGAAGGAAGGAAGGAAGGGAGGGAGGGAGGGGGGAGGGAGGGAGGGAGGGAGGGAAGGGAAGGAAGGAAGGAAGGAAGGAAGGAAGGAAGGAAGGAAGGAAGGAAGGAAGGAAATGAGGGAAGGAAGGAGGGAAGGAGGGAAGGAGGGTGGGGGAGGAGGGAAGGGAGGACTCCTAGGCCTTGCCCCACAGAAAGGCAGCAGACTCCAGTTTCCTCTGATCTTCAGGTGAGTCATTTGGTTCCAGCAGTCTGAGACACACTGGCCCCGGCTGCCTTCCCTTAGCCATGTGACCCCTGCATGGTCCCACAGCGGACTCGGAGTCCTCTGAACATGGCCATCAACTGCTGCTCTCTTCCCCCAGGTGAGGAAGCGCTCAATGAATACCTCAGGACCAAGACAGTGACGCTGGAGTACTAGAGCGAGGCCCTCCCCAGGGACACCCAGCGTCCAGCTCCCTGCCTCAGCTGTCTGGATACGGAGGGGAGGAGGCTGCATCCTCCCGCGCAGACACATCTTCTTGGCCCTGGATGAGACCACATGGGGGCGCACTGGCCGCACGCTGAGTATTTCTAGCACGACCCTCCACCCTGGGACAATTCGTTCTCGTTGATTCTGTTCTGTACCACCTGTGATTTAAAAAGAACAACTGTCACTGATCACTGTCTTCCCGTTATCATCGATTTGCTCGAGCGGGCACCAGTAACATCTCCATATGTCCTGTCTCATGCTAGTAGAGCCCAAGGGTATCTGCTTGCTCCAGGAACATAAAGAGCCTCAAACCATTCCATCAGGTCATGGGAATGAGGTCTATAATTGTTACTGGTATTTGGCATATCAAATACAACATGGGTAGCTTGCCAGGGCTCTGCCATGCGGGTAGCATACTCTTGTAGTCATCTCAAAATCCAGCATTTATTGATGAAGAGCTCAGCCACAAGCGGCCGCACGAGCCGGGCTGTGATAGGCTGGTCTACTGGGTGCCAGATGTGGAAAATGGAGGCCCCTCATGGAGTGGGGGGGTCATCTGGCTTGTTGTGCGTCTCTGCTGGGGTGGCAGACCAGGGCTAGATACCTGCCATCCCTCTCGGGTGCCTCATGAGCGGCTGGGCACAGGGAGAGCCAATAGCAGCTCTGCCCCATGTCTGTGAGTCTCTTGCAGACAAAAACAACAAAAAGTTTTTATTGAATCACCATGAGATGCACATTTACAAAGTGGTTCATGATTGGGGTTTCAGTCATACAAAGTTCCATCACCCGTCCCTCCACCACCAATGTCCCCAGATTTGCCACCACCACCCCCCCATAATGCCCACCCATGGTTTTGAAACTACCAAGCTGCTTTCTCTTTCTAAAAGTCTGCAGGGGGTCACCTCCCTGTGAGAGGCCGTGAGGGCCATCCCGGCCTCTCCTGACAGCATAGCCCAGTGGGTGATCTCCATGCACAAGCCGATTGTATATGGCCCCAGGGATTGGCAGAACCAACGGGAAGGGAAGAGCGGGAAACAAATAAAATTCCTAACAACTAGAAGGAGCCGACCAGATTAGAAATATAGGGGGAATAGGGACAGCTTTTTGGTTTGAATTTTGTTTGTGTGCAGAGCTGGGGATCAAACCCAGGACCTCACACATTCAAGGAAAGTGCTCTGCCACTGAGCTACAGTCCTGCCCAGTGCTACACAGTTTTGGAAGCTTTATATAATCGGTACAGGTGTTGACCTCTGAAACTGCGTGTGAGGTTGTTTAAAAATAGCTCTTCTCTATTATTTTTCTCTTGAGGAACAGTTAATCCCGTTTGGAAAGAAGATAAATCTTTGTGCCTTTGGTGTTCTGTTTCGCAGTCCGCTTGAAGGGTAACCAAGCCCAAACTGGTTCTTGAGTACCTACTATGTCCGAGGTGCGATGCTCTATCCCGAGCTAGAGACCAACTGTACGGACATGCTCTTGACAGCAAGTTGCTTAAATGCTGGTAAATAGCTCTCAGTGGGAACCTGGGCGGCTGAGAGAGAAACATACATGTGGCGTAACAGAGACAGTGCAGGCAGTGGAAAGCAAACCCCCTTTGAGGCTGATCATGGGTCCTCCCCTCCATGGATTGGGAAGTTGTGCAACTTCTGAGTCTGCTCCCTTTCGCATGAAGTGGGGTGGGCGCCTTCCTTCTGCAGGGGTCTTAGGAAGAGGGTCTTCAACGCAACCTTGGTAGTCCCTTAGGCTGTGCCTGGTTCCTGCTGACCGCCACATTGTAGTTTCCCCATCCCTATTTGAAAATGACAGTGATAACATGTAACCAACAGTGATATCATGTAACTGACAGCAATATCATGTAACTGACAGTGATATCATGTAACTGACAGTGATAGCATATAACCGACAGTGATAGCATGTAACCAACAGTGATATCATTTAACTGACGATGATATGTAGCTGACAGCGATATCATGTAACTGACAGTGATAGCATGTAACCGACAGTGATAGCATGTAACCAACAGTGATAGCATGTAACCAACAGTGATATCATTTAACTGACAGTGATATGTAGCTGACAGCGATATCATGTAACTGACAGTGATATGTAACCTGACATTGATATCTTGTAACTGACAGTGATATCATGAAATTGACGGTAATACGTACCAGATGACCCATTCATTTCCCTACCACCCTTCCTGTCACCATTGACTCCAGATCTCTTCTCATGCACTGCTCTGGCTTGGTGCCTGGAGCAGCAGCTCTGGAAGGTTCCAGATGTAATGACATCACTGCAAGGAAAGGGGTACTGCCCTCCTGTAGTCACTGGTCCTGCCGGGGCACCTCACTTTCCAGCTTTCCACTTCACCCCCTGCCTAGAGGGTGGCTGGATGGTGTTGGGCAAGTTCGTGTCAAATAGCTCAGGTGATAGCTAAAATGTGGGGCTAAAATCCCACCTCCCTTTCCAAGATGAAACACCTGTCTTTGGGAGCCGGATCAATAGTATAGCGGATATGGCTTTTTGTCTTGCACGTGACCAACCTGGGTTCAATCCTCAGCTTCCCATATGGTCCCCCAAGCACTGCCAGGAGTAATTCCTGAGTGTTGGACCAGGAGTAACCCCTGAGCATTACCAGGTGTGACCCAGAAAGCAAAAAAAATAAAATAAAAATAAAACACACGCTTTAATGAAGCGCGCACATGCACTCTGGAAATGAAAATTGTTGGTCCTTGGAGAGTACACAAAATGTCGCCTTGTCAGACAAAAAATACTAGGGCCAAAGGAATAACAGGGAGGTTAAGGCACTCATCTTGCATGTAGTCTGAATCACTGTATGGGCCTCAGACACTGTCGGGAGCCCTCTACCCCCACATACTTAACTTATGTGTTTGTTTGTTTGTTTGTTTATTGCTTTTTTGGGTCACACCAGCGATGCTCAGGGGTTATTCCTGGCTCTGGACTCAGGAATTACTCCTGGTAGTGCTCGGGGACCATATGGGATGCCAGGGATTGAACCGGGTCAGATGCATGCAAGGCAAATGCCCTACCCACTGGACTATCGCTCTGGCCCCACAAATACTTAACTTATAAAATAAGTTAAAATAATTGTCCAACTAGAAGTCGAGTCCCTTCTCGACTTCTCAAGATGATTAGAGCAATTAAAGGGTTTATATTTTTTTCTATTTTTTTTCTTTTTTTGGGTCACACCCAGCAATGCTCAGGGGTTACTCCTAGCTCTTCACTCAGGAATTACTCCTGGCGGTGCTTAGGGGACCATATGGAATGCCGGGGATCAAACCCGGGCTGGCCGTGTGCAAGGCAAACACTCTACCTGCTATGGCTACCTGCTAGTGCTATCGCTCTGGCCCCTAAAAAGGTTAATTTTTTAAAAGCTATTATAGTATGTAATGTAGGTAATAAGTCTACAACATTATTAACATTCATGGCTTAACTCTTTAAACTAAAGCTTCATTTAAACTAAAGCTAACATGTCCTATTGCTTGGGCTTTGAAGAACTCAGAGGGTCAGGAATGTGGCTCAGCAGTAAAGCGCTTGTCTTGCATGTGTTGGCTGCGATCCCTGCACCTCAGACACTCAAAAAGCAAATAACCACAAATCAAAGGCAAGAGACATTTAAGGGGAAGAATGATGGGGTCAGAGCAATCACACAGCAGGTAAGGCATTTGCCTTGCGTGCGGCAGAGCTGGGCTCGATCCCAGACATCCTATGTGGTCCCCGAGCACCACCAGGAGTAGTTTCTGAGCATTGCCAGATGTGACCCAAAAAGCAAATGACGAGAGAGAGAGAGAGAGAGAGAGAGAGAGAGAGAGAGAGAGAGAGAGATCATACACTGGCTAGTGTTTTCACTACCATGTAAGCGGCCGGCTCGGGTTTGATCCTCAGCATCCCATACTCAATCCCAGGAGTGATCCGAGTGCAGAGCTAGGAGTGAGCCCTGAGTACAGCCGGCTGTGGTCCAAACACAAAACCCAAACCAACAATAATAGTTAAAAACTATGGACCCGGCACCACACACATATTTTCATTTCCCAAGTTCATATGCACCACTGTACGGAAATCTCTCTGAGACACACACAGACCTCCTAAAGGCAGCTTCTGCCCGAGAGAGAGAATTCCCTTTCTCCATAGTGAGTTCTAACGTTTTTACTGACTTGAGTTTTTATTTCCTGAAGCCTGCTTAGAATCAAAGGCTCCATGAAATTGAAAATTAACGGTGAAATTGAAAATTACCGGTGATTAATGACCCACTGCCCGCTGATTAAATTGTCATGCTGAGTAATTACATTATCACCATTTCTGACGATCCTGGATCCTTTTGCTAGACTTAGGACTGACGCTGTGATCATTCTGACACCAGCCTGAGGTGTGGCCACTGTAATCCGTCCTCTTTTCCTTCCTTTTTGCTGTCCATGGGGGTTCCCACCCAGTGGTGCTCAGCTAGTGTGTGTGTATGTGTGTGGGGGCAGTGGAACAGTACTGGCATTGAACCTAGGGTCACAACAGATGCAAGGCATGCGTCCTACCATTTGAACTGCATCCTGGTCCCGGTTCCCTTCCCTGGGGGAGAAAACTTATCCACCTTCCTAACTAGATGTGGCCCTCACGACCAGCTTCCTGTCAACATTAGCAGCTGTCATTTACCAAAGGTCTCCTGTGTACTTTTAGGTATTACATTAATCACATAGAAATTCATGACTATAGCTGAACTAATTAGGATGAATTCTTTTTTTGCATTTTATTTTCAAATTTATTTTTTTTTCTGTTCTTTTTTTAAATTTTTTTTCCCCAAAATTTTATTACACCACTTTTAGACATACAATTGCAAGATGCTCATGTAGAGTTTTGGTTCTACAGTGTTCCAACACCCATCCCTCCACCCGAACCCATCTCCCATCACCAATGTCCCCACCCTCCTTCCCCCCTCCCACACCTCAACTACTTGGCGGGTTCTGTATGTCTTTTCTCTCCTCTCTATCTCTCCCTCCCATCAAACTTTCCTGCACATCGTAGAATGCAGTACATTAAAGGACATAACTGTTTCCACTAGTTTGATGGACCACGTGGCTTTACCGTGCGACTTAGTGGCCACATGGTCAGCATCTGGAGAGCGAAGGTGGCGGCTAGTGTGGTGGGCAAGTCTCATCTGGCTGCTTCCGGGACCCCCCAGAGGTGATGGGCCCACTCCCAAAACCCATGTCCTCCTGGGAGCCCTATGGTCAGCTGGGCCTGGGGAGAGCAGAGTTCCAGCTTCCCCAGTTGCGTTTGAGACTGCACGCTATGGCTGGTAGCCCCCAGGGCAGCTCCTGGACAGAGCCACCAGGCTCAACAAAATGGAGGGGGACTAATGAGGATGAATTCTTAGCAGTGAACTTCACGGGTCAAAAGCTTAACCGTAATTACCCGTAATACTCCCCTATATTCTGCCACCACTGTTATGAGATAATAATGCCTCCCCTTCCTGAACACTGTCCAAATGCATGTGTATGAACTCGCTGCTCATTCAGACCCTCTAAGGGAGAGACTATCCCATTATAGGTGGGCAAACTGAGCTACGTGTTTTTTTTTTTTTTTGCTTTTGGGTTACACCTGGTAATGTTCAGGGGTTACTCCTGGCTCTTCACTCGAGAATTACTCCTGGTGGTGCTCTGTGGACCATATGGGATGCCGGGAATTGAACCCGGGTAGGCTGTGTGCAAGGCAAACACACCCTCCCCACTGTGCTATAGCTCCGGCCCCTCACGTGGCCTGTTTGTGATCTTATCCAGTCAGCTTGCAGGCTGGCTTTTGGCCTAGTGACAAGTGGGCCTCGAAGACTGTGTGGCTGCCCGAGTCTGACAATTACCTTGTTGGGGGGGGGGTGGGGGGGGGTCCAAGCGAGTGGTCCAGGGGGCGCTCTTCCCAGACCAGCGCCCAGGGGTTGTTCCTGAGGGTGTTCAGAGACCCACGTAGTGCTGAGGAAGCGATCCTGAGGTCCCTGCATGCAGTGTAGCGATGGGTCCCTTAATGTCACTCCAGCCCTCTATTTTCTTCATTTATCTCCTGCTTTTTAAATTTGCCACCCAGGAGCTGGAGGCGACAGCCCTGCGGGAGGAGGCGTTTGCCTTGCACGCAGCTGACCCGGGTTCGATCCCTGGCATCCCATATGGTCCCCCCGAGCACCGCCAGGAGTAATTCCTGAGTGCAGAGCCAGGAGGAACCCCCTGAGCATTGTCGGGTGTGGCCCAAGAAGTCAAAAAAGTGTTATTTCTTGAGATCCCAGTAATAGCAGTGGCTAGGGCATTTGCCTAGCACATGGCCTAACTGGGTTCAGTTTCAGCTGTGTGCCATGGGCCAAGCTCAGCAGCCAACCAGGAGTGCAGCTCTTCCCATGACACCACATTCTGGGGCAGAAAGGCAGGCTTTAGATGTTTCTACCAGGAATTCATCAGTCGTGTTCGGGGCAGAGGACAGTGACTTCCTGTGCGGCTGAGACGCTGCTGATCTGCCAACTTCTCAGGCATGCACTCAGACACTCTCAGCCTCAAAGAACCGGTTCTGATTTCCCGTGGGAAATGCCAGAGTTCTGAGACTAATCTTTAAGCACATGCACGGGAGGCCTCAGGCTCAAGTGAGAGGAAGAGCAAAACAGCTTAAAGAGAACCTTACAACACTAGGGGGCCAAGTTCTACCAATCCGGCACAGCTGGGAAACAGCCCTCTAACAGTCAGGTCTAGATCCTGAACAGGGGGTGGTAGATGACGCTCAGCTAAATAAGGCCCCAAAGACAGGCAACGGGGAGACACCAGTGTGGTACCATTTTGGCCCTTGAAAGGAGAGAAAACCACTTGCCCTGCTTCTTTGCACCCTAATTTAATCCCCCTATTTGTGTCAAAATTTTCTACATTTAATACATTTCAAATTGTTAGCAACCATGTAAAATAGTTTTAATAGAGACTGAACAAAATCAAAACCTGATTTATGAAAAACAAACAGAGACCCCCCAGATTTTCCAGCCAGAAAATTCTACAAGCACTGAAGCCTACAGTGGCTAGAGAGGGAGTGAGCCATGGAGGGCGTTTTCCACAGCTCTGCCTGAGGAGCGGACGGATGTACATGATCCTCTTTAGAAAAGTCTCTTTGCGGGCTGGAGCGATAGCACAGCGGGTAGGCAGATTGCCTTGCATGCGGCTGACCCAGGTTCGATCCCCAGCATCCTATATGGTCCCTCGAGCACCGCCAGGGAGTAATTCCTGAGCAAAGACGCGGAGTAACCCCTGAGCATTGCCGGTGTGACCCAAAAAGCCAAAAAAAAAAAAAAAAAAAAATCTCTTGCACTTGAATTCTCCTTTGACAGTTAGGGATCAATTTTGACTTTAAAATGTTAAAAAATAAAAAGCTTGATTGTTTTATCCAAGATCATTAAAACCAAAACAGCACAGGGGTCTTGCACTTATATGTGAAGAGAATCCTGGAGTTTCTGACGTCCATGCAGTGCTGAAGGACGTCCATGCCTCATACACAAAGCTGCGGTCTGACCCTCTTTAGGCTGAGGTGAGAGTCTCTCCAGAGTCTCTGCAGCAGAAGCCCCTCAGAGCAGCCTCGCCCAGCACGGAACAGCCAGCTTCTGCTTCTCCAGAAACGCGGCAGATGCAAATGGACATGACCAACCCAGCAGGCCAGGGCCCCCTACCCCTAGACGGGCACCAAGGCAGGCCACCTGCTTTCCCAGAATTGGCCGACAACTCCCTCTCCGGCCCTCAGGCGCTGCTGCCCCCCTATTTTTGTCGCTTGGGTGGCCGGACCGTCCAGTTCTTCTATCTTGCCTTTTCCACGGTGGGACTGGGGAGCTTGATATTGTCTATGGTGACCTCCGGGGACGGGGCATCATCCTCCCTCCTCAGACTCGGAGCTGCCCAGTGAATCCTCTTCTGAACTGTCCTCTTCTTTGGAATCAGACGGACCTCATCTCAAAACAAGGCCACGTCCTACAGAAAAAGCACCACGTGGAGAATTTATTTCAAGAAGGGTTCCTAAAAGCTGCAACCAAACCACCTGGGGAGCCCGGGATGTTTCTGTACCAGGGGACGTTTTATTCTGTCCACACCCGAGCCCACTGGGACTAGCCACATCGGTAGCACTCGGAAAAGGCCTCCTGGGGCTGGAGTGATAGCACAGCAGGGAGGGCGTTTGCCTTGCACACAGCCAACCCGGGTTTGATCCCTGGCATCCCGCATCATCCTTGAGCACTGTCAGGGAGTAATTCCTGAGTGCAGAGCCAGGATAATCCCTGAGCATCGTCAGGTGTGACCCAAAATGAAAAAACTAAGTGGGAACAGTGGGGAAGGCGCCTGCCTTGCACACAGTCAATTCCAGGCCAGACTACCAGCAGAGCCCTGAGCAAAGTCAGGAACAAGCCGTGAGCACCGGCAGGTGAGGCCCCAAACTGAAGAATAGCACACTTACTCATTTGGATATGAAGGGACCTATGTAGAGGACATACGTGTGTATGTGTGTACATATATAATGTATGCATGCATGTAAGTGATGGGAAGACCCTGGTCCCCAAAAGCTGGTCCCGCGCTGAGAGCAGAGCAGACTGGGCAGGGAGGGTGGCAGAGGGGCTGGCTGGGAAGTGTAAGGTCTGTCCGGGACCTGTGGCTGCCGTGCGGTGAGCAGCTGGATTGGGGGGTTCACGGCAGCAGAGCTGAGGGGCCATTCAACTAGGTACCAGCACTTACACTGTAAGTGTAAGTTGTAACAACTTGTCTAACACACGCATTATAAAAGGGATCCCTGAGTAGTGCGCCCAAACTAAGAGGCGATTTCATATGTGGCTTATGTAACCTGTCATTCTGTTGGACACATTATTATTGTTTTTTGGTGGGTGGGTTGTGGGAGTGCCACACCCAGAGCCGCTCAGGGCTTACTCTTGGGTCTGTACTCAGGGATCACTCCTGGCGGGGTTCGGGGACCATGTGGGATGCCAGGGATCGAACCTGGGTTAGCCACATGCTAGGCAAGCACCCTGCCTGCTGGACTAGCTCTCCAGCCCCGATTTTTGTACCTTTGTGGATCAGACTCATTACATCTTTTTTTGCCTTCTTGTGTTTGGGGCCACATCCAGCAGTGCCCAGAGATCACCCCTGGAGAGGCTCGGGAGGCTGCACGCATAACCCAGGAAGAACCAGAGACCAGCTCCTCTTTATTTTCCCTGACAACAACGGTGAGGCCCTGACTTTACAAAGCAACAAAGAAAACCCAGCAGTTACCATCTGGATGGCGTTCCCCAGAGTCCCATCGATCTTTTCAATATTGAATTGACCAGGAGGGTGCGGCGGCGATATCTTTCCTCAGCTTCTCGTTGGCCTCAGCCATCTGGGGAGGAAGGTCCGCACTTGGTCCAATACTATGGAACGAGAGTGGTTTCTGGGTCAGTATTCTGCCAAACTCCAACTTTAACATTTAAGAACCTGCCAAATACCTTACATTAAAAAAAAAAAATCCCTCCTCGGTAGATTCAAAAAGCAACAGGATCACACAATTGGGAAATGATTTCTCAACATTATTTTTGGTTTTTGATTATCCCCAGAACTGTCATAGCTATTATTTAGGGCGCACAATAAGCAGTCACTGAACAGGAGCTACGGAAGCACACCTCGGCTTTTTGGATCTGACTGAAGAGATTTTTTTTGCTTTGTTTTGTTTTTTGGTTGATGCTCACGGATTACCCTGGGGACCACGTGCTGGGGATGGAACCCAGGTCGGCTGCATGCAAGGTAAGCGCCCTCACGCCGTGTTGTCTGGCTAGAGACTAAGGGAACTGCAGTCCCGCCTTTCGACGTCTGCGTTATCCGGGCCTATTGATGAAGTAATGGTTGCTTTCACCTGCCCGGTAGCTGTTCACCCTTCGTTGGGCCAGGAGCTGGGGGGGGGGGGTGTGTGTGTGAAGGGGGTGAGCAGGTGGCACACACCTGGCAGTGCGTAGGGCTTATTCCTGGCTCTGTGCTCAGGGCACCATGTGGGGTACCGGATATCCAACCTGGCTGGCTATGTGCAAGACAAGTCCCCTGTATGACCTCTCTGGCCTCTCCTTAATTCTGCTAACAGTACTCTGACCCACCCATCCCCCTCCTCCTGGCGCCAAGGACCGGAGTCCATATGCCTAGAAAGAGAAATAACATACAAACAAAGCTATTCTGTGTACATATTTAAAGAGTGCTCTCTGGGTAATGGGAATGCAGTATATACTCAAAATGGTAAACAGTTTGGCAATTTCTTTTTTATAAAAGAAAATACACATTATCAGGCCGGCGAGATAGTACCCTGTACATGGCAAACCTGGATTTCATTCCTAGCATGAATGGGTCTGAGCCCTACCAGGAGTCACAGACACGCACGCACACACGCACATTCTATGCGACCAGTCAGTATCCTCTTGAGAGAAACCCAGTGCCCACGAAAGCTCCTATTTGAACAAAGACCAGGCAAAGTTGTTCTGGCTGCTCTTGGACTCGGTACACTCCCTAGTTACGTTCCCCTCGCAGAATACTTGATAGTTTTTTAACCTCTCAGTTGTATCACTCTCATTTACATGTTTTCACTGAATTTTTCTTTTTTTTTTTCATCTTTAGGAGTAATTTATGTAGAAGTTACTGGGTCGGAGCGATAGCACAGTGGGTAGGGTGTTTGCCTTTGCATATGGCCGATCCAGGTTCAATCCCTGGCATCCCATATGGTCCCTTGAGCACCGCCAGGAGTAATTCCTGAGTGCAGAGTCAGGAGTAACTCCTGAGCGTCACTGGGTGTGACCCAAAAAGCAAAAAAAAATAAATAAATAAAAAGAGTAATTTATGTAGAAGTTGGGTGTTACATTAAAGAGGCAAGGAAATAAAAAACAATGACATGTTTTTACCCAAATACATACTATAAACAAATAAAACAAATGATGTAGAAAGGGGGGGAAAAAATGCCCTCTTAAACCTGGTGAAAACTATGGTGGAGAGGGTTGTGGAGGAACTGGCCAAGGGAAGGCTCCTGTGGGTGGTGGGATGGCAGTGAAACATTGGTGTGTGTGGTGAATCCTATAAGTAGGTATGAATTTTTTTTCAAATTGAAAAATAAAGATTCAGGGGCCGGAGTGATAGCACAGCAGATAGGGCATTTGCCTTGCACACAGCCAACATGGGTTTAATCCAAGCGTCCCATACGGTCCCCAGAGCACCGCCAAGAGTAATTCCTGAGTGCACAGCCAGGAGTAACCCCACACATATGTATCAGCACTGGGATTCCAAGTCTAGATGGGCACAATAACAGCACTTGCCTTACATATGAGGCTCACAGTTGAACCCCATACAGACAGACACATATAAGACACACACACACACACACACACACACACACACACACACACACACACACACACACACACACACAACACAGCCATCTCAAATTTTCTTGTAATTTGTTTTTTTCCCAAAAACTCCATCCCAGGTGGGAGCGATAGTACGTTCGCCTTGCATGTGGCCGACCAGGTTCAATCCCGGCAATCCATATGGCCCCCTGAGCACTTCCAAGAGTAATTCCTGGGTGCAGAGCCAGAAGTAACCCCTGAGCATCACCGAGTGTGATCCCCAAAGGAAAAGAAAAATCCGTCCCACAAGGATTTTTTCTGGAAGTCACCACCTGAAGCCGGAGAACCGCCAAGCCTGGAGTCTCGCCTCACCAGCAGAGGCCCCTACGCGGGCTCTCCGAGGGCTGATAATGGACTCAGAGCACAAGCTCCGCCCACGGCCGCAGAGTCAGACGCACAAACTCCAGCTGCTGAGGTTGGCAGGCAGCGCCAGGAGGGGACCCCTGCGAGCAGGCGGGGAGAGACGGGACTACTCACAGAGGCTCCGCTCTATTCGGGCTGTCTGAAGAGTGGAACTCTTTCCGGATTTAGGCTTGGAGTTGATGAGCAGCTTGTCCCATACACCTGAAAACGCACAGACATCAAATTCACCGTCAAGAAATCTAGGGAGCACACCGGCAGCCTTCCCTAGACCCCTCTCTGGCTGGACTGCTCCGCATTCTCAAGACAGTCTCAGAATGAGTGCTCCAAGCCCCGAGAGCACATTTTCTAGTTATTCTTTATTTATTTATTCATTCATTCATTTATTTTTTTTTGCTCTTTTTGGGTCACGCCCGGCAATGCTCAGGGGTTTCTCCTGGCTCTGCACTCAGGAATTACTCCTGGTGGTACTTGGGGACCATATGGGATGCCGGGATTGAACCCTGGCCGACAGGGGCCGGCCGCAGGCAAGCAAACGCCCTACCCACTGGGCTATCGCTCAGGCCCCCGAGAGCACATTTTCTTTCTGTGTTTAACCAGGCCCTTTTTCTCAGCAGGACTCAAGTGTCCGGTACACTGGACCCAGTAAGACACACACCAAGGGGTGGGAGTGATAGTCCAGAGGGTAGGGCGTTTGCCTTGCACGCGGCTGGCCCATGCTGGCCTGGGTTCGATCCCCGGCATCCCATATGGTCCCCGAGAACTGCCAGGAGTCATTCCTGAGTGCAGAGCCAGGAGTAACCGCTGAGCATCGCCGAGTGTGACCCAAAAAGCAAAAAAAAAAAAAAAAAAAAAAAAAAGACACACACCAAGCTGCACCGCCCTGGATCAGAAGCCACTTGTGGCAAGTGTGGGGTCGCACCCAGGCAGATGAGAGGACAGAGTCCAAGAGTGGCTGGCTGAAGCTTTCTTGGTTTGGATCCACAAACAAGCGAAACAAGTGGCCTTGCCACTTGGAACTGCTTTCATTTCCGAACTCACTTGCTGAGAGCCAATAGCGCCCCCTCTGGAGACCTTTCGTGCCTTCACTCCATCATTTGACCCTCATCCTTGGCTCCAATACCTGACTGCAGAACTCAGACAACAGGACTTGCCTTTCAAAACTCAAGGCTCTGCACATGGTGTGTGAGACATCAGCAGACGCCACCACACTCTGCTACAAAACCGCTCACTTGCAAAGCAGAGCACAACAAACTTTGGTGGCTGACCGCTTTAGGGCCGGTCATCGCATGAGGGAGTGCGCTGCCAGAGATAAGAGAGTACAGCAGGTAAGGCACTCGCCCTGACCCCGCTGACCCGGGTTTGATCCGGGCACCCCGCACGGTCCCCCAAGCAACACCAGCAGTGATCCCTGAGTACAGATGCTCAGTAGCCCATGAGCATCGCCATGTGCGCCCGCAAAAGAAAGAACAGAAGAAAGACGTGTATGCCTTGGGCGGAGCGATAGCACAGCAGGTAGGGTGTTTGCCTTGCAAGTGGCCAACCTGGGTTCAATTCCCGGCATCCCATATGGTCCCCGGAGCGACGCGCGGAGTAATTCCTGAGTGTAGAGCCCGGAGGAACCCCTGAGCATTGCCGGGTGTGACCCCAAAAAAGCAGAAAAAAAAAAGAAGTGTATGCCTTGCTATAACGAGAGTTGGGTTCAGTCCCGGCATTACAACAACAAATTTTTTAATTAAATAAATGAAGAACACTGGGGCTGTGGAAGTAATACTGTGAAGTGGAGAGGGCATGGGCTAAGCTGGGTTCAATTCTCAACACCCCATATGGTCCCAGATTCTACCAGGAGGGACCTCTGGGGGTCACAACCGGCGATGCTCAGGGCTTCTCCTCGGCTCTGCACTCAGGGTTCACTCCTGGGGGTGGCTGGGGGCCACGTGAGATGCTGGGGATCACACGCGAGTCAGCCGCATGCAAGTCAAGTGCATTGCCCCCTCTATTGCCTCTCCGGCCCCTCAAAACCTGGCTTTAACCCTTCACAGACGTCGCCTTCCAGCAAGGTGCTGAGCGATAATTCCGCCGCGATACAGGAGGGAACAGACCTTCTGCACTGAGTCCTTAGCTCGACTGCACAGTAGCACACTGGGTTTGGCTCTTACAGCACCCCTGGGTGGCACATGTCCTAACCTGTTAACGTCTTGCTCCTTGCTAACGTCTCCCGAAACCTTACCAGGGCCCTCTGGCACGTCTCACAAGAATTCTATAGGTTCCAGGGGCTGGTGGGGTCATACAGCGGGGACTTAGCCTCGCAGGTCGCCTGCGCGGTACAATGCCCTGCGCCTCATATGAGTCATTTAGAGATGACTACAAGAGTATGCTACCCGCACAGCAGAGCCTGGCAAGCTACCCGTGTCGTATTTGATATGCCAAATACCAGTAACAATGATAGACCTCATTCCCATGACCTGATGGAATGGTTTGAGGCTCTTTATGTTCCTGGAGCAAGTAGGTGCCCTTGGGCTCTACTAGCATGAGACAGGTCATATGGAGATGTTACTGGTGCCCGCTCGAGCAAATCGATGATGAACGGGAAGACAGTGATACAGTGACAGTGAGGTCCCACCAGGAGTGGGCCCTGTGTGTAGGGCCAGAAGCCCAGAGCACTGCCCAGGGGTGACCCAAAACCAAACGGACAGGAAATAAAGTCTGTAGGTTCCACAGGTTCACCCTCATTTCTCGGGTATGAGAAAAGAGAGTGGAAACAAGGGGGTGGGGAGAACGAATCTCTTCAAGTGCCACCAGTAAGGGCAGTGCCCTTCCCGCGGACTCGCTCATTCCGCTACGGTGTCTGCAATCCGATGTCCAGGTCCCTAACGCCCTCTGCATCAGAGGTGGAAGGGAAGACCTTTAACCCGAAAACCTTCATCTGCCCCCCCATACCCCGCCCGACAACCCACCCCAAGGCCCACCCTTAGGGAACGGGGGGTCTTCCCGCCCGAGGGGGCGCTCAGCAGCGCGCAGAATATAAGACTCTCTCCGGGTCCGCTGGGGGTGCTCGACCCCTCGACCCCGCCATGCACGCCTGCAGCTGCCAGCCCCAAGCGTCCCCTCGGGGGTGCCGGGCCTGCTCAGGGTCCCCGCGCCCCACGCGCGGGCCCCACGCTGCCGCCACTCGCACGTCACCTGCGCCGCCGCTTCCTGCAGTCAGCAATTCCTTGGACACTGAGACCCTCGCGCAGTCCCGGCCGGGCGATGGGCAGCCCCAAGCGAGGCCCAGGGGGTCGCCGTGGACCTCCATGCACGCTTCAAGGCCAGCCCACACAAGACCGGATGCAGGAAAAAGGGCTAGGACGGGGGGCGGGTCAAGAGCTTCTATTGGAGGAAACTTGGAGATGGGCGGGTCGAGGGGCGGGGTTAGCAAGGGCGACACCTAGTGGAAGTACGATGCCATTTCTGTTGTTAGGAGGAGAAGAGACCCAAAGGTGAGAACTGACCCTGAGTTGGGGAAAGGTTGAGAAGTCTGAGGGGTGTTGGGGTCCTGGGAAACGAGCCGGGGGTAGCTTCATTGGTGATGGGTGTGGGGCAGGAATTATGCGCATGAGGAACCATTATTAATTGTTTTGCAAACCACAGAATCTACATACATTTTTTTTGACAAATAAAACATTTCCTTTTTAATTGCAAAGGTTGTGCTTTAAATGAATGAAAACTGTATGCTGTATTCCATAATTCATTCACTCAAGATATATTAGGTACCTATTCCATGCCAGGCACTGTTATACGATAGAGCAATGAAACACCTATTATTTTTAACCTGAAATTTCATAAAATTTAGTATGAGTAGGAAAAAATAGAATGATCCATTGACCAACTATTACTCCAAATACCATTTGTGCTGCTGCACATTCTGTTACTATATGTGCTCCAGCCTGAAGAGAGTTTCTGAAGATTCCCAGGACACAAATTTAACAGCAAAGTAAATATGAACTCTGGATAAGGACAGTGGGGAGTCTCACTGAACTAATTTGACAGTCTTCATTTTCATAGTTTCTGCCCATAATTTGAAATGACATAGGTGGAGATCTACTTCAATACCTATGCAAAATGTATAAAACTTAGTCTTCAAAAGATGTGTGACATTTACTTCAGCACTGCAGTTTTACTTATCCTTAGCTGAACTGCTTTGGGACATTCTTATGTACCAGCCATCAACTTCAAAAAACCTCTCTTCTTAGGAAAAACAAATACCCACTTAACACAAATTTTTAGACATCTCTGTGCCAGGAAGTGCTGAAAGAATATACTGCTACTGCCTTTTCTTGATCTTGGATCAAAGGCAATGAAAATATTAAATCTCTCAATGATAGTTTTAATTTTAGTCAGATCTGACTCCAAGAATAAACACAAGAATGATTATCTCTGTACTTCTGAATATGTGTTTTTGAATAGTGACAGCTATTTGTAATGTATTTGTAATGGCATAAATTGATATCCTATTGAGGTTAAGAAGTATGATGAATCTTCCAGATTCTACCTGGAGTCCTCAAATAATTCAAAATTATTATGAGGTCTCATGTACTACGAATGTGGGTTATGTGTGGTTCTCTAGTAGTGTATGAATTCAAGAATTCAGACCCCTTAGGCTGTGAACTAGAAAAAGAGGCCAGGGAGAGGGTTGGAGTACCCTGTCAAGTTCCAGTTCCATTCCAGTCTGCATGATTCCCCCAAGGCAGAGCCAGGAATTATATTGCAAGGTACGTCCACACACTGAGAGTCCAGAGACTCTCAGACATGGGGCAGAGCTGTTCCTTGCTCTCCCTGTGCACAGCCGTTCATGAGGCAGTCGGGAGGCATGGCGGGTTCTAGCCCTGGCCCACCACCTCGGCAGAGCCTCACAACAAGCCAGGCCACCCCTCCTTCACTCCACGAGCGCCACCATTTTCCACTTTTGGACTTCCGTCTCGTCAGAACTCCACCCAGCAGACCAGCCCATCACAGCCTGGCTCCGCCGCGGCATAAGCGGCCCCGCGGTTCATCAATAAATGCTTTATTTGGAGGTGTTTAAAAGAGTTTGCCTCCCGCTCGGCAAGCCTGGCAAGCTTCTCGTGTTGTATATGATATGCCAAATTCCAGTAACAATTATATTAGGTCATTCCCATGACCTAATATAATGGTTTGAGCTCTTTGTGTTCCTGTAGCAAGCCGATGCCCCTGGCTCTCCTGGCATGAGACAGGACATATGGAGATATTACTGGTGCCCGCTCTAGCAAATAGATGATCAACGGGAAGATCGTGATCGTGACGCCCACACACACAAAAAAAAAATAGGGGAATATAATAGTATATACATCACATCTGTTAAAGAAGTGGTTCTTAATAGGAATGTGCATTAGAATCATGTGGCACTAATATAATATTTTACTGCTTTA
>JAJIBD010000339.1:0-65247 GCA_021461705.1 Cryptotis parvus
AGGCACCCCCATTTCAGGCACAACATGTATTAGTATCATACATATTATGATACTAATATCCAAGGTCAGACAAAACATGGATCAGGAGGTCTTTCAAAAATGAAATCTACCACAAGCGTCTGGGACTTGGAGGTTGGGTAGGACAGAGAAGGGAACAGTGTGCTAACAATTATTGTAAGTGATAATACTAGCCTAGAACTGGAATATTGAATACAGGCAAAAAAAAGATACATATGATAACCTCTAAATGTATGTATTTCAACCCACAGTATGTAAGAGAAGGGAGAGAGGGGCAGAGAGAGAGAGAGAGAGAACAGATAAAGAACTCTCCATAGAGGCAGGCTAGGGAGAGGGAAGAGAATGGGGGGGACATTGGTGGTGGTGAACAGGCACTGGTGGAGGGATTGGTGCTGAAACAATGTATGACCGAAACCTGGACATAAACATCTATGTAATTGTATATCTCACTGTGGCATAATAAAATCACTTGTATCACTTGTCTTCCCGTTGTTCATGGATTTGCTTGAGCGGGCGCCAGTAACATCTTCATTCTCTATACCCAGGGCTCTGTCCCATGGGCCCTGGATGGTTGATGGTCTGACACAGATAAAGACTGGGCCCCCCTGGGATGAACCCAGAGCCACAGCAGAGCCTGGCAAGCTACCCATGGTGTATTCAATATGCCAAAACCAGTAACAGTAATGGCCCCGTTCCCCTATATAATAAAATGTTTTTTAAAAAATAAAATAAAAAATAAAATCAGGCTAACTTATCCAACAACCAAAAAAAAACTATGCATGGTATATGCATTTTAACATACTCTGTAGTTATAGAATATGTGCCACATTTTTATTTAGAGTCAATTTTGTATTTAGCACTATATCTTAACAGGTCAAGATTGTGAAAGTTTTGTTGTCTTTTAAATATAAATCTGTTTTCTTAAGTAAAAAGACTTTATTTTTCATTAAAGTCTGCTTTCATTATTGATAAACTACTTCAGATTTACTTTGTCTTGTTTATCTAGCTTCTTAAAATATAAATTTACTGTATTGATTATTCAGTCTCTTTGGTTCACTAATAAACAATAAAGACTAGGAAATTACTTTAGGTATCATTTTCCAAAGCCCAAAAGGCTTTAGTATTTGATTATCTTGCTTTCTTTTTATTTCCACATAATGGCAACTATGTACATGACTGTTTTCTTAACGTGTACATAAAAAAACTCTAGTACAGGGGTTAGGGGGAAATAGTTATATTAAGCATTTTATGATACTAGATTATTTTTATTTTATTTTGAATCACTGTGATTTAAAATATTTTTATTATCTTTATTTTTATTTTATAATTGAATCACTGTGAGAGATACGGTTATAAGGATTACTTTGAAACTTTATGACATTTTACTAAAAGGATATAATCTATATTTACTCTGTAATATCATGTTATTTTGATGAACTTGAATTAGGTCAGGAAAAAGGGCAAAACTATCTTTTAAAAATGTGGGTGTATGGTGCTTAAAGCCTAAGGTGGCATTCATTCCAGCTCATACCTAGTAAGCAAATCAATACAATTAACATGAAATTATGAATATCAGTAGAATTATAATGAAGAAATAAATTAATTTCTATAGTCAATGAATTAGTCTTCTACTCAGTGGAGACAATTGCCATGAGTCACTCTGTCTTCAGACTCTTAGAGGTATTGCCTCAGACCTCTTACCCAAGCTTATTTGACATCAGTTCAATTATTCAATCAACAATTTGTTTACATAATCAAACAAAATAAAATTTGATTGTATAATCAATTCAGTTACTCAATCAATAATTGAATTGTTTATACAATCAAACTTTTGATTGAATTGGTATCAACCAAATTTATTGGTATTAATGTCAAGTTCCTGACTGTTTATACAGATTACCTCAAATTAACTTTCGTTTAAAGATCACCCCCCCCCCCCTCCCGCCGCATTTCTCAGGGGTCTTGGGGTTGGCTCAATAATTCAGCACTCAGGCCTTGCAGTGTGGGCTATTTGGGTACAGAGAGCACAAGGAACCCCTCACATGGTGCTGGGGGTTGAGTCTTAGTCCTCTTGCCTGCAAACATGCACCCTTGACCCCTAAGCTATTTCTGTGGCTCTCACAGCCAGTTTTCTTTTAGACAAAGTGAATTATCAAGCACACACTTTGAAGTTCTTCCCAGAGGGAGGATTGTCTTTTCTTTTTCTGCCTTTCAGGGCTGCTCTCAGTAGAGCTAAAATGAAGCAGTTTACATTGGCAGAAGAAAAATGTGTAGAGTCATCCCAATCTACACTTACTGTTTTTCCTTCTGAGAAAACTAGTCATAGGGAACTCCCTAGAAGATTGGGGCAGCTGAGAAAGATGTGTCATTGTGGTAGGAAGAAGCCCACTGGGAATGTGAATCATCTCCTTGTGAAATCAATTTCTACGTTTTCTACGTCCAGTTTGCTTACAGTTCTGTCTTGATGGATCAGTGAACATAGTTTGTTAGTTGTGTTCCTTGTGGCGTCCCTGCTTTGGGTCTGTTCACCCAGGACTGGTCCCCTGCAACTGTTTATAAAGGTCTTCCCGAGTTAGGTATCTCTCCTAAGAAAAGGAAAAGTGCCTGCTATATAGTCAGGAACGCTGTCTCGTTTGCCAAGGCATCGAAAATCAGATGGGCTGGACATGTAATGCCATTTGGAGACAACTGCTGGACTAGAGCTGTTACTCACTGGATCCCATGGGACGTCAAAAGATCACGTGGACGCCCACCTACAAGATGGTCAGACTTCTTCGTCAAGACCCTGAATGAATGGTTTGAGGCTCTTCATATTCTTGAAGCAATCAGATGCCATTGGGCTACATTGGCACGTGATAGGGTCAAATGGAAATGTTAGTGTTGCCCACTCAAGCAAATCAATGAATAACGGGATGTCAAGTGATCAAGTGATAGAGGCAGGCTGGAGGAGAGGGAAGGGAATTTGGGACCATTGGTGGTAGGAATAGGGCCCTGGTGGAGGGGCGGGTGCTGGAACAATATATGACTGAAAACCAATCATGAACATCTTTGTAATTGTTTATTTTTTGGTTTGTCATCGTGCTTGGTGGTTTTTTCTGGGAAGTACTTCTGACCCTGTTCTCAGGGGTCAATACAGGTGGTGATTATGAAACAATGTATGACTGAAACCCAATCATGAACATCTTTGTAATGGTATAATAAAAATTTAAAAAATTAGTGACCAAGATTATTTTTAAATGCAGACTAGTTATCTGTCATGGAGGAATGATCTGACTCCAAACCAATGCCCACATTTATAATTCTTCTTTTTTTTCTTTGATGTTTTAGTTTTTTTAGTTTTTTAAAATTTTTTTTAATTATACCACCTTGAGACATACAATTAAAAAAGGTGTTCAAAATTGGTTCTTGGTAATACAGTATTCCAGCACCCATCCCTCCACCAGTGCCCCATTTCCACCACCAATGTACCCCACCCCCTCCCTTCCCATCCCCAGGCTGCCTCAATAGCAGGTAGCCCCGCTTTCCTCTTTCTCTCTCTGTCTCTTTCTCTGTCTCTGCATCTCTCTCCCTCTCCTTTTACATATTATGCCTAGCTCTGCAGATATTTAGAGTTTATCACTTAAGTCTCTTTGTGTATATTCAATGGTGAGTTTTTTCCCACACTTAGTAAAACACTGGTATCTATTTATATCCTATTAATGAATGCAGTCATTCTATATCTGTCCTTTTCCTTCTGACTAATTTCACTCAGCATGATAGTCTCCATGTCCATCCATTTGCAGGTAAATTTCATAATTTCGTCTTTTCTGACAGCTGCATAGTATTCCATAGTGTAGATGTACCACAGTTTCTTTAGCCAGTCCTCTGTTCTCGGGCATTTAGGTTGTTTCCAGATTCTAGCTATTTTGAATAGCACAGAGATGAATAAAGAAGTACAGATAGTGTTTCTGCTATGTGTTTTTCGGTCCCCTCGGGTATATTCCCAGGAGTGCTATTGCTGGATCAAATGGGAGCTCAATATCTAGTTTTCGGAGGTATGCCCATATTGTTTTCCAAAAGGACTGGACCAGTCAGCACTCCCACCAACAGTGGATGAGAGTCCCTTTTCCCCACATCCACGCCAGCACCGGTTATTCTTGCTGTTTTGGATGTGTGCCAGTCTCTGTGGTGTGAGATGGTACCTCATTGTTGTTTTGATTTGCATCTTCCTGATGATTAAAAATGAAGAGCACTTTTTCCTATGCATTTTGGCCATTCGAACTTCTTCGTTTTGGAAGCTTCTGTTCATTTCTTCTCCCCATTTTTTGATGGGGTTGGCTGTTCTTTTCTTGTGAAGTGCTACCAGTGCTTGATCTATCCTGGATATTAACCCCTTGTCAGATGGGTATTGGGTGAATATCCTTTCCCACTCTGTGGATCGTCTTTGTATCTTGGTCACCATTTCTTTTGAGGTGCAGAAGCTTTTCAATTTTATATAATCCCATTTGTTTATCTTTGCTTCCATTTGCTTGGTCAGTGGTCTTTAAAGATACTTTTTAGTTTCAATGTCGTAGAGTGTTTCTCCTATGTTTTCTTATATGTACCTTATAGATTTGTGTCTCATGTTGAGATCTATAATCCATTTTGATCTGACTTTTGTGCATGGCGTTAGAAGGAGATCTAAGTTCATTTTTTTACATGTAGCTGCCCAGTTTTTACATGTAGCACCATTTGTTGAAGAGGCTTTCTTTGCTCCACTTAATATTTTTTGCTCCTTTATCGAAGATTAAGTGGTTGTATATTTCAGTGTGTGTTTCAGGATATTCAGTTCTATTCCATAGGTCTACGGGTCTGTCTCTATACCAATACCACACCGTCTTAATTACAACTGCTCTGTAGTAGAGCTTGAGGCTGGGGAAAGTGATACCTCCCATCTTCTTTTTCCCAAGGATTGCTTTAGCTATTCGTGGGGGTTTATTATTCCATACAAATTTTAGGAATGTTTGTTCAATTTCTTTGAAGAACATCATGGGTATCTTTTTTTTTTTTTTTTTTTTTTGCCTTTTTGGGTCACACCCGGCAATGCTCAGGGGTTTCTCCTGGCTCTGCACTGAGGAATTACTCCTGGCGGTGCTCGGGGAGCACCATGTGGGATGCCGGGGGATAGAACCCAGGCCAGCAGAGGCAGGCCGCATGCAAGGCAAAATGCCCTACCGGTTGGGCTATCGCCCAGCCCATCATAGGTATCTTATAGGGACCGCATTGAATCTGTATAAAGCTGGTTTTATTATCACTTCTTCATTCTTCTTGCTTATAGTTTTGCCCTGCATCCTTGATAAAGAACTTTACTGAGGGAACCCGTGGGCTGGAGCTCAGCAGGCTTTGTTAGTAAAGGACACCTGAGAGCAGAGGGGCAGACAAGAGCACCCAGGAAAGACTCGGGCAACTCTGCAATAAGTCATTGGCTCCTGCTTCTTATTGTTTTTTGGATTGTTGGTTTTTTTTTTTTTTTTTTTTTTTTTTGCTTTTTGGGTCACACCCAGCAACACTCAGGGGTTACCCTGGCTCTGCTCTCAGGAATTACTCCTGGCTGTGCTCAGGGGACCATATGGGATGCTGGGGATGAAACCCAGGCCAGCAGAGGCCGGCCCATGCAAGGCAAACTCCCTACTCTCTCCAGCCCCTATTGTTTTTTAAATGAATTTTTATTTTTATTTTTTGGCTTTTGTCATCATATCTGGTGGTGTTGGGAGAGGGAGGCTACTTCTGGCCCTGGTCTCAGGGGTCACTCCTGGTGGTGATTATGGAACCGTGTGTGCGTGTGTGTGTGTGTGTGTGTGTGTGTGTGTGTGTGTGTGTGTGTTGAACCCGACTCCAGCACGTATACATTGTTTGCACTAATCCCATTGAACTATCTCTCTGACCATGCTTCTGGTTTTTAAAAATGGTTGGCCTGGACTGATTCAGGTCTGGTTAGTTTGTCTGCCCCATGGGTGACTCAATGGACTCAAATCCATTGAGTCACCCATCTGCCTTTAAATCTTTAGGCAGATTGTTCCTACCAGCACCCATATACCTCTCCTCCACCTCCTGTACTCTGCCCATTCCTCCCTCTGCTCACCCCTGAGCTTCCCGGGAGCCTGGTAGCGGCAACGTGATGGAGCATAAAGCAGCAGGTGGGGTACCTAGAGCTCCATCCCCTGGCACCTTGGTACCGCTCGGACAAATCCAGAGCATGAAGAGTAGGTGAGCAAGCTGTAAAAAGGGCTGAGCTGGTTCCTTACTCACATGGCCTGGAGTATTGTTGCTCACCTGCTTGAGCCTTTGGTTATTCTCAGACCTTTACTTTGTTGAACTCTCCAGTTCCAAGGGAAACAATACTGGCCGTGGTGCTTCAGAGCCTGTTCTCCCTGGTCCCAGAATAAACTGCTGCTCTCATAGAGCCCTGAAAGTCCATTGTGATTCTTAGTTTTTGAGCTTTTTATTTTATTGGTAACTATTTTTATTTGAAAAGCTTAATAATTAAAACAATAAGCTCACAATCTTAAATTTTATGCTTATTTAGTACATCTCTGAGTAGGTGCTGTAATAAATGATTTTGCACAAGAGAAAGGGTGTAGAAATGAGAAAATATCACCCAAGTTAATAACTGAATGCCTGCCTCTAATGTATCAAAATGTCTCGTCACTCTTATTTTGCATAGTAATGTTGCTTCTTCGCCAAGGAAAATATTTTCTACACACATTCTGTATTAGCGTTGACTCATAGACACTAGTTAATATTTTTTCAGGTTTTGAAACATCATTAATTTATTTTTGCAAACAGCATCTGCATAGATTCCAGTACTACTGCCATTCTTAAATTCTAAATCCTGACAGTGACTCTGGGATATCACCCATTTTCATAAGATATGATGATTCATGTTCCAGCCCTAAGGTACCGTGTCCCTTATGAACACAATTTCAGTAAAAGTGAAAAAAAAGTTTATAGGAATAAGTGCTAGTGCTTATTTATATTTTGAAAACAGGTAAAATAATTGCTTTTATGTCACATACCAACTTGTCTTTTGCAAAATCTAATGAAGTAATCTAGTGGAGAAATTTGGTGGCAAACGCCACATGATTTTGCAATTCCTTGCTTTACAAACCCCTTTTCCTTGTTGGGTATTGATTTCACTTTACTTTGGGAGGTGGTCACCCCCCCCAAGGTACTCAGGGATTACTCCTGGCTCTCTGCTCACAACCAGCAGGGGACCTTTCATTGCCAGGAATCAAACCTAGAATTTCACATGTACACCATCACTAAGCAACATATCTGGGAAAAATGCTACATGACTTTAAACATTATTGGAGCAGTTCTTGACATTCCCTTTGACTACTTTTGCTTGCATTTTCCTCTAATCTTTCTGAATAAGTTTAAGTTTCTTGGTAAAAGCTTCAGGGAGCCTTACAGATGCGAATACCACCTCATACATCACCTGTGTTTTGAACTCACTCAGTCCTGCTGTGTTCTTCAGTATCACTAAGGTGACTCTTGGGCTCTGTCTCCTTCCAGCTGATTATGAACAAATTTCCAGGAGATGGAGCAATAAATAGCACAAAGGGTAGCACATTTGACTTGCATATGGCCAACTCAGGTTTGATCCCCAGCATTCCACATGGTCCCCTGAGTACTACCAGGAATAATTCCTGAGTGCAGAGCCAGGAGTAACCCCTGAGCATCGCTGGGTGTGACCACAATAGTCAATAACAAAAAGAACAAATTTCCAAAGACAGCAGTGGACTGCATAGTTCCGTGGGCTGAGTGCAGGCTTACATGCAGGCCCTGCAGGAGACCACGCTCAGTTCCTGACCCCACACGATGCACTGAGCACTGTCAGACAGAGCTCCCAAGCAAACAAATTTAAAAAAAATAATGAAGACAGCAGAAAATGCTTGCATTCTCAACCCTGGGGAAAAAGAAAGGATTTAGTTACAAAGATTCCTGCTCTTGCAGAATTACCCCAGCAGGTAAGTGCCATGGACATTGACTTCACTTGCCATAATGGAACTTATGGCAAGTCCCTCCATGGGGAGAAACTTGGTGATGAGAATTTTATTCTGAAGCATGCAGGTCTTGTGCATGGCAAGTACTGGATCAAACACGAATAGTTTCCAGTTTTCCATCTTTACTGCCAAGCCTGCATGGATGGATGGCAGACCTGTGGTTTTGGCAAGAAGAAAAATGGCACAAATATTGTGGAAGCCCTGGAACACTTGGCGTCCAGGAATGGTCAGAGCAGCAAGAAGATAATGATTTCCAACTGTGGACAAGCTTAATATGTGTGACTTGCTTTCTCCAGTTTTCCACCAGCAATTCGGGCAAATACTCCGACAACCTCATGTGCTGGAAATAACACAATGGGCAGGACATTAATTTGGGCTTTCATATTTTCCCTCTCCACTCTTCCAATTCTAGCTGGATGGCAGCACTATAGATGATTACGGGGAGGAGGTAGAAATCAGGGAAACAAAGAGAAGTTCCTGGAATACCACCTCACAAGAGGCACAAATAGTATTTCTAGAAGAATCATCTCAAAGTGGGACTGGTACATTTTTTTTCCTTTTTAGATGCTGATAGGAAAGTAGAAATAAAACCTAGAATGGAGAGTTGGAAATTCATCTTGATTTTAGGGTGATGGTTTATAAAGCAAACAAACAAGGAAAGGAGATATAAGGTTAGATGATGTTAGTACTAATATAGAAATTAGAATTGATACTAACTTAAGAATAGATAAGGTTAAAAGAATAATTAAAACATGCACAGTTGAGGGTATAATAAAAATATATTACTATAGTGTGGCTTCAATGGTGTTGAAATCATCTCAAAAAGGAATTAAAAGTTAGACACAACATCAAAATTGGCAAATACTTATGAGCAGGATTTGTTGAGAATATAAAACTTTTTTTTAATAGTTTAACCTTCGCCCCTGAAGGAACGATTTGAGGCTCTTTATGTTCCTGAATCAACCAGATGCCATTGGGCTACACTGGCATGTGATAGGGTCCAATGGAAATGTTACTGGCGCCCGCTTGAGCAAATTGATGAATAACTGGATTCAAGTGATCAAGTGAACCTTCGCCCCAAATCCAATATAAGAAAGGCAACATACAGGTTGAACTCTTAATGAAAAAAATCTTTCTTTAGATTTTCAATATATTGGAGTGTGATCAGAGGATCCACTTGACAGAGGCAAGTGTCCTACTTCACTTGCCATACACAGGAAGGGCCCCCAGAACAAAGGGGCAAGGCCATAAAATTTCTGAGAATCAGTAAATTCAGTTACCCAACCTGGGGGAAGGAACTTCACCAAGATTAGACTCTGCCTGGCATCAGAGACTCTGGGAGAACAAACAACACACTCCGAGATAGAACCCAATCAAGGAACCATCGTAAGTGTTTATGGCACCTGAGCAACCCCCATCTTGCCAGAGAAGCCCCAAAGACCAAGAAATATCCATATGAAATTCAACCTTTTAAGGCCATTTAAGGCCCTATCCCTAGCTGGAAGTAGTGCTTGGCTGGCAGCCTCAAGAGAGGGACCCTGTAAAGGCCCCTTGAACAAAGGAAGGGAGCGCATAGGCTGCCGGAGCCCATGTGCGCTTGAGCCCAGGTGGCCAAGCACATATGGGGCTCAAGCGCCTGTGTCGCCTGCATCTCCCATTGTGAGATGTGCACTTTCATGCTTTCATATCTACTGCTGGATTGTGCGTGTGCTGGGGCTTTCTCCCACTGGAGAAGCCGCCTTCTCTTTCTTGAGCATGTTGCTCTCTCACTTCCTCCCCCCATTCCCTTTTCCTAAAATGCCTCCAAATAAAATCTGTCTTACTTCACTGCATGTCTCCTCCTGAAATTCTTCTTCAGAAAGGTAAGGACAAGAACCTGCAAAGCCTGGGTGAGGCCTAGCCTGCCCAGCAGGACCCCAGCGGCAGAGGAGGCTGGGGGAAGTGACCATCTTTCTCTCCTTCCCTCAGATAAGCCACCCATGGAGACCACCTGCTTTTCACTTCCAGATGAGATTGTTGACTATCCTAGCATCCACAAGTTTGCAGCTTTTCTAAATATAGACGTTTTTATTTTGTTGCATCTTGTGACAGGAAAGATGGCTGGAAAGATGGCTCCCTAGTCTGTGAGTCTATCCTTTTCCAATCTGTTCGCTTGTAGCTAACAAAGCTCTTTGTCAACCTGATGTAGGTGGCCCCCAAGGGTGACTTATGTGAGGCAGGGAGTCTGCCACCCGGGACCCTCTGGGAAGGCTAGAACTGGTGATGTCTGCAATGAGACACTAAACGGCATGGGCCAGAGCCCTGCCAGACCCACAGGTGGCCGGCAAGTCACACCTGACATCCATTGGTCTTCTAGGCATGGGAGTTTTTTTTTATTTTTTTATTATACCACCATGAAACATACAATTACAAAGGTGTTCATAATTGGTTCTTGGTAATACAGTATTCCAGCACCCATCCCTCCACCAGTGCCCCATTTCCACCACCAATGTACCCCCTCCCCCTCCCGCCCCCAGGCCGCCTTAATAGCAGGTACCCCAGTTTCCTCTCTTTCTCTCTCTGTTCTCTCTCTCTCTGTCTCTGCATCTCTCTCTCCCTCTTATTTTACACATTGTGGCTAGCCCTGCAGATATTTAGAGTTTATCACTTAAGTCTCTTTGTGTATATTCAGTGGTGAGTTTTAATCTAGGCATGGGAGTTGATCCCCATCACTGGAGATTTCTCAGGGAACTACTGTTAGGGATCGCTTTCTCCATGGGCCTCTCCGGAAGACAAAGCGCTGACACAGGGATGTAAGAAACTAAGTAGAGCTTTATTATGCTGGAGCCAATCGTCCAACCCAGACACGCAGGTCTGGCTGCAGCGATCGACCCTGGGGTAGAGGAGGGATGGATTATACAGCAATCTTCCTGCCACTACATAGTTTACAGCGATTAGGTTTAAAAAGTTAACATTGGCGTCACAGCTTGCTGAGCAAGTTACTTTAAAGAAAAGCATTTAAACATATATCTGCCTGGGCAGCCACAGACCCCTGCCCCATCTCCAGGTGCATACTCTTGTTCAGGCACCAGAGTTCTTAAGACAACACGTTGTCTTTCACACATCCTGCCTCAGTCGTGCAGGGGTTGGGATGTGGGGCCAGGCGGACTTCTAGATAAGAAAGTGGGCAAGTTGTAAATCCTGGTCTTTGTGAGAACCGGGGGAAGGGAAGCATGTTAGAACAGAGGGGTCCCTTGGCTTCTCAGGCTCCTCAGCCGTCCTGACACTACAGAACTCTGGCTGGAGTGGGGAATTGCTCTTTGCAAGTAAGGAAAGTCAGTCCTAGGCCTTACCTAGGGTTGCCAGGTTCTTTGTCTTCCTCGTGGAAAAGAATTTCAGGAGTAGACAAGCAGCAACACAAAAGCAGATTTTAGTTTGGAGATTTTGCGGAAGGGAATGGAGGGAGAGGGAGTGAGTGAGAGAGTAAAGCACTCAGGAGAGAACAGGCTTCTCCAAAGGTAGCGGAGAGTGTTGGTTGAATGACCTTTAAGCCTGGCTTTTCTATGGATATTGTTTGGGTTGCCTTGACCTGGAGTTTTTCCAGGAGGTAGAGGTGAGAGTCAATCAGGTATTGTTACAAAGAAAAGGTTGTGGGGCCAGAGGATAGCACAACTGGTAGGGCGGTGTTTGCCTAGCAAGCAGCTGACCCCAGCATCACCAGGAGTAATTCCTGAGTGCAGAGCCAAGAGCATCGCTGGGTGTGACCCAAAGTGCAAAAAAGCCAAACAAACAAACAACAAAAGAAAAGAAAAGAGAAGGTTGTCAAGGGGGTAATGTTGGGAGTGGTGGATGGCCTTCTTTGAAATTCCTTTCCTATCCTTTTGTTCTGGTGGGAGCTTCTCTGAGGAGGGGGGTCCAGCATCTCAGGGTTTCCTGGTTCCAGATGAAGGCTTATTGGGCCTTAGTTCCTGTTTCTGCAAAGTGGGTTTTTTTTTTTTTTTGCAGAAAAAAAAGTGCTCTTGGTTTTATTACATCCTAGGGAATTCCATTGCCATGGGCCCTCTCCTATTTATCTGCCTACATTAAACGCAACATCTTGTCTGGTTGACTGTGGAATTGGGATTTTTTTTTTTTTTTTGGCTTTAGTGCTGAGGGCTCTGTTCCTGGCTCTGTGCTCAGGGATTGAAACTTGGGGGACCACCTGGAGTGCTGGAACCCGGGTTACCTGAATGTAAGGCGAGAGCCCTCCCTGCCATGCTCTCTCGCTGGCCTCCAGAGCTGGACTTTTAAGGCTACAGTGATATAGGAAGATCCTAAATCCCCTCCTCCCGTATACAAGAAATCTACAGCTACATATGCAAAAAAGAGCCCCCCCAAAGTTGCTGAGTAACTCTTCCATCTCAGATGAACAAAGAAAAACCCACATCAATACAAAGGATTTATAAGAGCTGGAGCAATAGTAAAGTGGGTAGAGTTTGCTCTGTATGCAGCCAACCTGGGCTTGATCCCCAACATCCATAAGGACCTCCAGGCACTGCCAGGAGAGATTCCTGAGTTCAGAGACAGGAATAACCCTTGGGCATTGCAGGCTGTGGCGTGAAAAACAAAAACAAACCAAACAAGAAAACCAAAGCAGGTTTCATCCAGGTGCATACAAGATGGTGTTTATAATACTCTTAGATGCCAAGTATGGCACCCCATCTTTTACTTGGCACCCCATCTTTTATGCTCTGCACTTGATCAAGGGGCCTCAAAACATCAAGTTTCATAAGTAAATGGGAGTGGGAGGGACAGAGTGATAATACAACAGGTAGGAATTTGTCTTTCACATGGTGGACCCAGGTTAAATCCCTGGCACCCCATACCGGCCCCCAGGTTCCACCAGGAGTGTCCCTAAAATGGGAGTAAGCGCTGAGCACCACAATAAAGAACGCATACATCATAGGCACACATCATAGGCAGTGATGCAGACAAACTCTTTTCCTCTGCCAGTTTGTTTTGCATACACGGTTTTCACAGTCAGCCCCAGAAGGCTGTTGCTAGGGTGGTTACCAAGTGGGTGAGCTTGGAGCTGTTGACGGTCTTTTGATATTCTAAGAGTAGCCTTTGTTACAGTGGTGGGGATTCTTCTCCCAGGGCACCCAGCAATGCCTTGGGCCAGGAGTACCGCAGTTTAAAGATTTTCTGAGCTGCCTCATAGGGGTCTTGGGTCTCTAAGGCTTTCCTGCCATTGGGCAGGTTTAGGTTTCAAAAGTTTTTCCCAAAATCCACTAGGAGCACTCCTATCCCCTCCAACACCCCCCTACCCACACCATCTCTCTGCCTTAAACATTTCCATAACTGTTCTGGCTGTTAAGGGTGTACTCTGATGCAGACGGTGCTGGAGCAGTGATGTGGGTGTCTGTGTTTGTTTGTGACTCCAAGTTCTTCAATATTTTCAAGAATGAAACAATTGGGTAGTAAAGATGCTCAGATTCAGGGTTGGAAATCAGAAAAGTATTGTAATGTTGGAGAGAAAGGAAAGGAGCTCCCCAGTGGGGAGAAATTTTATATAAGATTCAGTTAACTATTTCCGTGTTTTTTTAATAGGAAAACCAGGTCTTTGTGTTATGGGATTCAGGGAAGTTAAAGAGAAGGGTTTTACGGTAGACCTTTAAATGAAAATTGAGCTCTTGGTAAGTGTTACAGAGGATGTGAGGATCAAACACTCCTTGTCTGGGCATTTGCCTCAGGTATTTCCCGTTATCTTAACCTCCAGTTGAGCCCTGAACTCTGGGGTAGAATTCTATGATGGGCAATTTTTAACTCCCTGTTTATTAGAAAAACAAGTCCAGGTATATGCAGGAAGTCAAAAATGTAGGATGGGCCAGATTGAAAAAAATTGAAAAGGTACTGCTCACAGCAGCTGTCAAGAGTAAACTGAGGTTTCCTCTTTCAGCTCCGGCTGCTACAGAATAGAATTCTTGAATTGTTGTGCATGTAGATTTTTTCCAGGCTTGTGAAATAATGGAAACCTAGGGAAATGTAGAAAGGCAAATAAATGATGTGATTTTGTTGTGGGGTCATGACCAAAAGACCACCAGAGACCACAAAAAATAGAATGTGAAGGTGTCTTTTGCTGGCTCCAGCTGGCATCACACCAGCGCAGCAAAGAAAACATCGTTAGAGAAACTCACTTACAGCAGGGCAGGGAGCAGACAGCTGGCCATTGCTAACCACAGCCCTTTAGGCCCCCTGAAGCAATCAGCCGTCTTTAACCACAGCCCTTTAGGATGCTAGTCCACTGCCCCTGTTTGTGGTGGGCTTTGGGGCCCTTGCAGGAAGTTCAGTTTATTATGGAATTACACAATTAAATTAGCTAAAAAAAATTTAAAAAGAAAAAACCCAATTTTTTTATTTTTTTGATTTTTGGGTCACACCAGGCATTGCTCATGGATTTCTCCTGGCTCTGCACTCAGAAATCACTGCTGGCGGTGCTCGGGGGACCCTATGGGATGCCAGATATCAAACCCAAGTGGCCCTATCCACTGTACTATCACTCTGGCCTCCGAACTAAACTTATTGCTCCCTTTCAGTTTCCCCTGTACAATATAGAAGTGAGGTAAGAGTTTGTGATTATAAGGAAGGCATAAAATGAATATTCTCTATGTAAGTTTTAAAACTGGGAGGAATAAAATGCTATATTCTGATTGACCAGACTGAGACAATTGTATTGTAAGGGTTGGCCACCCGATGGGGTGACTGACTGGGAGCCTAGGAACGCCGCACCTACCAAGGAAAACTCTGAGAGACCAAGTCCTATGCAAAAGCAAGGGTTTTTATTAATAAGTCGAGTATACTCGGGCTCATAGCATGACCCCAAACGGTCAGTGGCTAAGAGCCCCGAGCCCTTCCAGGGACGATCTTTTAAGGAATAATTCCCGCTACAGAAAAGCCCGCGCATAACTATCCAATAGGTTTAAAATATTACATCAAGGTCTGCGCAGGCAGCCAATCACTCTGCACCAGGTAACCATCACCCACCAGTCAGGTATCGTACCAAATACAGAGGGGGACATCAGACGCGACCTCTCGGGAATGTTTGCCTTGTAGCCCTCCCTGGAATTATTTGCTTAAGGCCCTTCCTGCTGTGCTCTTGTCGAACTATCATTTTATCAGTTACTTTCGTTGAGCCATTATTTTATCAGTTACCTCTGGCATTTTATCAGTTACCTCTGGTTCCTGTCTTTGTGTTCTGTGGGTGAGGGGCCATTCTTTCATTCCCCCTTTTCTTATGGGGGTTCTCTAATCCTAGAGACCATTAGAGACCTTTACACCATAGGGCCTGATGCTGTTGCCTGAGTACTAACAACTTGACTTTACCCACCCGGTCTCTGATGAACGCAAGTAGCCTATTAAGAAGGCAAGGCCCAACTGTCAAAATTAATAAGAATATGATGAGGGGCCCGGCTAGGGCTGAAAGCAAGGTAGTTAGTCAGGGGACTGCGCGAACCAAGACTCCAACCACTCTCTCCGCGCTTCCTTCACTATCCCAGAGTGGTCTGCGTAGAAGCGGCACTTTTTCTAGACTAGGTTGCTTCACTGCCAGAGGGCCCTTTCCTGTCAATTTATCCACATCATATTTTTTTAAGAGATTTCACCGCCTTATATTTTTAAGGGAAAATGGGTGAAGGTCCATCTTCTGGAGCTGCTTCATGCTGACAAAGGGACTGTAGACCCTGCCTGTCTAAAGGGGTGAAATCTCCAAATGGGTCCCATGCAATGCAATGAATGGATCAGATTTTCTGAAGTTATTATTATCTGCAAGAAAAGATCAGATCAATTAGGCTAAGAACATTACTTAGAAATGATTAGGCCCTGGAGGAGTAAAAGTCCCTCTTTGCCCTAGTGAGGGCAGAATACTTTGCTGTTTTAGAAAACACAGTGTTAAGGTAACACAAAATTGAAGCAAACATTTTGTGTCCAGATTTTTTTTTTATAGAAACACCAAGTCACCTTTCTGGCTTTTTGTACAACATAGAAAAGCCTTGCCCCTCTCACTGAATGTGTTAGAACCAATAGATGACTATATGCTGATCATCTGAATTTTTGCACAAAGTCAAACTGTCGATTCTTAAGATTTATGACACATAAAACACAGTTCTGAGTTACTCTAAACTGCCCTGTTTTGTCCCTTTCCATGGACAATTGTTATTTCCTAATGTTACTGGATGAGGTATTGGTACCATGATGGCTTAAGAATTAAAAACTTTTAAAATTCTTATGAATCTTAGAATTTTAAAATGACTGTGTACTTATAGAACTAAGAATAAACATCCAACCAATTTGGATGCTAACTTGAAAACCCTTGGCCTATTAGCAAACTTAAGCAACTGGATTAGCCATGGGGTTACCTTTAAATTAAGCCTATTTGGATACATTTATTCAATTACCTTTCTGTAGATTTAGAATCTGATTTTTGCAAAAGTTATAGAAGTATGGTTTTCTCTCCACCTGTTCTTTAAATTTGTCAAATGACTTAATAAACCTGACTGGTTCTTTTGCATAAACACAGCAAGACTGGAGAACTCTCCACTTAGGGTACCCCCGTTACTACTAAGAAGTCCTGGGAATTGGCTGAGACAGAGCAGGCCAACACCAATCATGGTATTTTAATGTCTCTACCTGTCACGTCAGGGCTACCCAAGCTTGGCCATGAAGATCAGGTTCCATGATGAGCTACAGGTGACTGACCTCAGGCCTTTTCCACTGGGTTGAGCAGAGCGTGACAACATCCCTCTTTGGGGCTGAAGCCATTCCCTCCTGCAGCAGCTGTCCTTGTTGTATGGCCCAGGCAGTTGTCAGTCATTACAGATTGGCAGATTCCTCGTTTCTCACAGCAGAGATGATTTTCGGTTCTTCCTTCAGCCGGCCTGCCTCTAGGGTCTCCCTGAGGTTTGTAGGGTACTTGCAGCTGTACCTGTTAACTACATGCTTCTGTCATTTAGACCAATCCCTTTGACTTTTCCCTGGAAGAGGGCCTTGGGGTCCCATACTGCCTTTCCTGTCTGCAAGAGGGCTAGGCCCTATTACAGAGAGGAAATATTTTGTTTGAGTTTATGCAAACCAACACAGTGCCGTAAACCATTAAAAACATACTGAAGGTGTAAAGAGAGAAAAGCATATATTACATTTTACTTACAACGAAGTGCAATACACCAATTTGCTGTTGGAACTGCTTAAAAGAAGCATAAAGTCCTGTTGAAATAGAGCAGACAGTTTAACAGTATCCTGTGTGACTTATTTAATTTCATGTCAAAACCCTAATTACTAATTTTTAGGAGCACTGTAACAGGAGTCCATACCGTTTGTCTAATGTCTTTTCCATAGATCTTACCAAAAAGGTACTAGAACAATTTTTCAGAAAAGAGTTTCATAGTTTGTTTACTCAACATTCTCCGACCTTCTACACATTTCTTTAGATTCATTCTGTCCTGTAACTTTCCTGTAAAAACAAGCCTTCACTTTAACAGAATTCCTTTCTTTTTCCCACAGACATCTCCATTCATTATCTTTCTGTTACTTAAAATGCATTATCTAGACTTCTTATAGTTACACCCTAAAGGTATTAGCTTCCTTATTTTACAGAGCTCAATACAAATTAATCTCCCAAATTTGGAAACAGGTTGCTAATTATTATTTCATCTAGCATAGCAAAAACTACTTTAAAACATTAAATCAGTTCCATACATATTCAAGAGGCTGACACACTCACAAAGTTCTTTTAAATTTATGCTTGGCAAAGGTTCACTTCATATTAGAAATTATCCAGAAAACATTTAAAATTTTATTTTCAGAATTCCAGTTTTTAGGATCACAAACAATGCAAAGTTAAAATACCCAAAAGATTACTACCTAGTAACAATAAAGATTTCACACTTGTGAATAACTAAGACTTTCAATTCAAGACTAGGTCGATACCTGATGACAAAGCTTACATATATTAAAGCTATTTTAATAATAACACATACTTGGCAGATTAGAAACAAAGCCTGAAAAAAAGAAATACTGATTGCTGTTATTTACTTTTCCTATTTTAATTTTTTATGTTCAGAGGCCACTAGCTCCTTGAATGTTAAAGAGATTCACCAATTTTTTTTTTTTCTCTCCAGCAAGGGCTACTCTGGAATTTTACCAGATTTATCAGGCTGAGGTGATTACCCTATTGCAGAAATAAAACGAATATGTACCAACACAAACAACATTTGAACTACCAATTTTTTATGAAACACAAGACCTTCTTTGATTTAATTGCAACAGTTTTGTACCTTAGTTAATTTTTAAAAGCGGCCTAATTTCTTATTAGAATTTAACCTAAACTTATGAGGTAAAGCTCTGCACTATTTTACAAAGTTCTTATCTCTTTGCTGACTCTGGCTCTAGCTCCCACCCTCTAAACAGCACAAGTTCGGGAGCAGAGAGAATTTCAGGGATCAGGAACACTTAAAAGATTTTACAATTAGACCTTTTAATTTTTTTTTTTCCCATAAGATTTAGATTGAACACGTCAATTTCTCCTCCTGCTTAACACTTAGTTTGGAACACATTGCCTATTTCTGGCTCAACAATTTGCTCTTGATTTTAACTTGGTTTCATTTAGTATTTCAACGTTTTACACAGACAAGACAACTGCAAACAATTGATGGCCACCACACACGCACGCACACACATACATATACAGTTGATTGATCTTTAGTTATGATTTGACCCTTTTGAAATTAATCACCACATTTGTGCCTCCTCTGGTTTGATCATTCTGTACTGGACCTGTTAAGGAAAAACTGCTCTTAAGCCTATCGGGTAATTAAGGTCAGCAGCCAGTGCTCATCTGCGCAGGTCCTGTTGTGCTATCGCTTTTTGCTTGCAACAGTTGGATAAAGTTATTGGTTATTTCAGATGAACTTAAGGCAAAGGTTAGAAATCGAACTTCCTTTATAAACTTGAAATATTTTTTTAAAACATTCCTAGCTGTTGCTTGCATTACTGAAGCTTATTGAGAAGGGTTCTGGGGCCTTCACTGTACCAGTTTTTTTTTCTTAGCCACTTCCCTTAGGGAAACTTGGGCGGGTCTAGCAGGTCTGGAATGATGAGAGACTCAGCTCTGAGTGCACCCTGCTGGGCCGGATTCTGGGGTAGAGATAGATGGACGCCTGAGCTCTCTTTTCTGAAGCCTAGATCCTTGAGGTGAAGCCCCAGCTGCCTGAAGTGACCCTAGGAGGGAGGGGCTCCTTAACAGCAGCAGTAGCACTCTGCTAGCAGAGTGCTAGCACTTTCCTAGAAAGCTTTTTGCATGCTCCACAGGTGGCAGCGGAGTTGGAGGCTAGACTGAAGCCTTAGGTTTCTGCCTGTGCAGTTGGTGTGGGGTCCTATTCTGGTTCCCTTACTTCTGAGACACACATGCAGCAAACAATAATGCAAGTTGCCATTTACTGGCCATTTTTCCGTGTTCTAGCCGGTATTTAGGCCACGTGTTGTTGCAAAGGTCCTTAAGACGCTTCGGAGGTTCACTGTTTTAACAAGCAACCCAAGGGGGACCCTAACCCCTCCCATACTGGCCACCCCAGAGGGGACTCTAACCCCTCACATGCTGGCCACTAATTCAGAGAATCATCACGCTCTGGACGTCTTGATCAGTGATCTCCGCATTACTACAGGTGTCCCTGGGGCCCCTCCCGGGCATCCACCACAACCACAACCTGTGTGTGGAGCTGGACCTAACCTGCCATGGGCTTCCAAGAGATCGGGAGAAGAAAAGTTCTGTCTTGCTTGCTTGCTACCTTCTGTGGCCTTGCTGATGTTTGCTGAATTTCTTACTAGATTCTGCCTTTCTGTCTTGGTGAGAGGTTTTCCTTCCTAGCCTTTTACCCTTTTTTTTTTTCTTTGCCTGGGGCAAAAGCTGCTAGAGACCTTGTTTACGTTTTTAGTTGACCTCCAGGTGTGCTCTAGCCATTTCTCTCACTAGTAAGGGGAGAAAGGGAAAAGGACTGCTGAAATATGGTCTCCTAGAATCTTTCACTAGTGAGTTTCCTCCCGTTCCTCCATGCAAGCTCCACAGGTGACGCGAGACAGACAAAGGAGAGGGTACCGATTTACAGAGACCATTCAGTTGCTTGTCTACTGGTGAAGAACTTAGCCGTAGTGGACTCAGCAGTTGTGACTTGCGGCTGACCACTAGGTAAGCGCCACCATAGACCATATGTTCTTCCTAGCAGACAGCCCACTCGGGCTCCAGAACCTTTGTGGGACCTTAAGGGTGCCGGTCGTGGAGCCACAGACTCACGCCTGATAGGAAGACCTATCAGGGTGCTCATACACACACTCACTCACACAGAGGTTATAACATTCCCTCCCCTGTTCCCCCTAGAGATTTCCGAGGGAGCAGCATACCTTCTTTGCAGATTTTTACTGATTATCTTCTTCTGGTGGAACTCCTCGCAGCCACTCACTGCAATGTTCTGCTGCAGTAGCCAAAATATGGCCTCACTGGTAGCTTATGTGAGGCGGGAAGGGGAGAGAAATGCAATTCCTTGGGGTACATGATGTTAATAACCAAACATACACAGGTTACAATTACAAATAGGACAGAGATTACTTCACACAGTTTCACACTCTCTTCAATCACGCGGACCGGTCCTCCTTTTACTCAGACTCACCCCACACTCACCACTCTCACAATCCGGATTTGGAATTTTTGTTCGAACAGGTTTTCTTAGACTGCTGTGATGAGCTCAAGAGAATCCTCGATGTTGGGCGCCAACCTGCTGTTTCTGGGTTACAAACCTAGGTCTTCTCAGGACTCACCCTGAGGCCGGGACTCGAACCCGGACTTCTCTCACTCTCGACTTGGAAGGAGGAAGGAGGCGTTCGTGTCTCCTTCCCCCAGACGGAGTCGGCCATTCTGCTGAATAAAAGGTCAGAGAAAGAGGAGTAGAAGGAGTCTGCCCCATGGCCAGTGAGGCAGGAGAGAGAAATTCAGGGTACAGTAAGAAAGTCAGAAGAGACAGAAGAACACTGAACGACAATAACACACCTAAATGAGTTTTCCACAGACACGACAGAGGCAAGGGTCTAGGGGGTTGATTTGAGCTTGGTAAAAACCTGACAGTTTCACTAACAACCTGGGAGGAAAGACACCGCTTTTCTCCCGCCAGACCTGGGAGGAAACAAACCGTTTTCCTCCCGCCAGACCTGGGAGGAAAGACACCGATTTCCTCCCGCCAGACCTGGGAGGAAACGAAACCGTTTTCCTCCCGCCAGACCTGGGAGGAAAGACACCGATTTCCTCCCGCCAGACCTGGGAGGAAAGACACTGCTCTCCTCCCGCCAGACCTGGGAGGACGCTGCAGCACCTTCCTCCCGCCAGACGGAGAAGTCCGGGTATCCCGGATCTCCACCACCACTGGGGCGCCCCCCAGGGCTGTGACCTGTGGTTTTAGGACACGTCTATCCACCACAGTCGGGGAGAGAGTGGGCGAGGCTTACGCCCTACCGACCCCTCCATCCGACAGTCACTACAGAAGCCGGCACTCAGAATCAGACTTAGGACGTCCACTTACCCAGGATGGTCTTGTCAGGGTGCTCGAGGCAGGTGGGGTCCTTGGCTCCCGGATCCCGGACGAGCCCCCCAAATGTAAGGGGTTGGCCACCCGATGGGGTGACTGATGGGAGCCTTGGAACGCCGCACCTACCAAGGAAAACTCTGAGAGACCAAGTCCTATGCAAAAGCAAGGGTTTTATTAATAAGCGAGTATACTCGGGCTCATAGCATGACCCCAAACGGTCAGTGGCTAAGAGCCCCGAGCCCTTCCAGGGACGATCTTTTAAGGAATAATTCCGCGCTACAGAAAAGCCCGCGCATAACTATCCAATAGGTTTAAAATATTACATCAAGGTCTGCGCGCAGGCAGCCAATCACTCTGCACCAGGTAACCATCACCCACCAGTCAGGTATCGTACCAAATACAGAGGGGGACATCAGACGCGACCTCTCGGGAATGTTTGCCTTGTAGCCCTCCCTGGAATTATTTGCTTAAGGCCCTTCCTGCTGTGCTCTTGTCGAACTATCATTTTATCAGTTACTTTCCGTTGAGCCATTATTTTATCAGTTACCTCTGGCATTTTATCAGTTACCTCTGGTTCCTGTCTTTGTGTTCTGTGGGTGAGGGGCCATTCTTTCAGTATGAAGCAAGGATGTTGGGCTCTAAGCAGCTAGTATTAGGGCCTGGCACTTTCTGGCAATAAGGCCAGGGGCCCAGAGGTGGGCCCCTGTTCTCAGGGCAGTGGAGTTTCAGGATGCTCAAGAGTTTACACTCAGGTGAAAAACATCTGTGCTTATCCAATGGGAGACTGGCAGGGAAATGACTTACATCTAATGTGAGACAGGATGTGCCTGGTCTTAAGACCTCTGACCACAGTAATATCAATGATTGTTACCTTGCAAATGCTAAATCTGTGATTGTTATCTGTTGAGGTGGCCCAGGATGCTTTGTGCTTGTACTCCCTCCACCCAAAAATTGTATAAAAGGCTTAAACTGCTCAGTAAAATGAGAACTGCTATCCCCAAACTCCCCACTGAGTCGGTGTCTTTCTTTCTATCCTTTCTCAGCAGCAGCAAAACAGAGTTTCTTCCAAGTCCATCCCTCTTCTTTTTGCAGGGATGAAATCCGGCAAGATCTAGGTCTCCTCATTCGTGCTGGAAGCTGCTGGCCAGGGCCCCTGACATAAGGAAAATAGAAGATGCTAGACAGAATGGAGAAAACAGAGAGTATGGAGGTTAAGGTGTTTGCCTTGCACCGTATGTGATTCCCTGAGCTAAGAGCCATCCCTGAGCACAGAGTCAGGAGTACTAGTGGGTATAACCCCAACCAACCCCCTCACCAATTTCTTTTATGTAATGATAAAAATCAGATAATAAGGGTGTGGAAGAGCAACACAATATGAAACATGTAATTTAGATAACATAAATTTTTATTGAATTTTCAATAAAATCTCTCAGACTCTAG
Source organism: Cryptotis parvus (assembly GCA_021461705.1). Classification (NCBI taxonomy): domain Eukaryota; kingdom Metazoa; phylum Chordata; class Mammalia; order Eulipotyphla; family Soricidae; genus Cryptotis; species Cryptotis parvus. The sequence goes on from JAJIBD010000339.1 coordinate 23,063, forward strand.
TGTCTGAGAGATTTATTAGACAGCATTCTAAGAAACAACGTTATCATTCAAATTAGTCACAGTTTCTTTTTTTTTTTTAGGTTAAGTGCTAGAGAGAAATGGGTTTTAGGATAAATAGCTCATTAGTAGCTAAAGCAATCCTTGGGAAAAAGAAGATGGGAGGTATCACTTTCCCCAACCTCAAGCTCTACTACAGAGCAGTTGTAATTAAGACAGTGTGGTATTGGTATAGAGACAGACCTGTAGACCTGTGGAATAGAACTGAGTATCCTGAAACACATTCTCAAATATACAACCACTTAATCTTCGATAAAGGAGCAAAAAATATTAAGTGGAGCAAAGAAAGCCCTCTTCAACAAATGGTGCTGGGAAAACTGGGCAGCTACATGTAAAAAATGAACTTAGACCTCCTTCTAACGCCATGCACGAAAGTCAGATCAAAATGGATTCTAGATCTCAACATCAGACATGAATCTATAAGGTACATCGAAGAAAACATAGGAGAAACGCTCTACGACATCGAAACGAAAAGTATCTTTAAAGATGACACACCACTGACCAAGCAAATGGAATCAAAGATAAACAAATGGGATTATATAAAACTAAAAAGCTTCTGCACCTCAAAAGAAACGGTGACCAAGATACAAAGACAATCCACAGAGTGGGAAAGGATATTCACCCAATACCCATCTGACAAGGGGTTAATATCCAGGATATATCAGGCACTGGTAGCACTCCACAAGAAAAAACAGCCAACCCCATCAAAAAATGGGGAGAAGAAATGAACAGAAGCTTCCAAAAAGAAGAAATTCGAATGGCCAAAAGGCATATGAAAAAGTGTTCTTCATCTTTAATCATCAGGGAGATGCAAATCAAAACAACAATGAGGTACCATCTCACACCACAGAGACTGGCACACATCCAAAACAGCAAGAACAACCAGTGCTGGCGTGGATGTGGGGAAAAAGGGACTCTGATCCACTGTTGGTGGGAGTGCCGACTGGTCCAGCCCTTTTGGAAAACAATATGGGCATTCCTCCGAAAACTAGATATTGAGCTCCCATTTGATCCAGCAATAGCACTCCTGGGAATATACCCGAGACCGAAAAACACATAGCAGAAACACTATCTGTACTTCTTTATTCATCTCTGCGCTATTCACTATAGCTAGAATCTGGAAACAGCCTAAATGCCCGAGAACAGAGGACTGGCTAAAGAAACTGTGGTTCATCTACACTATGGAATACTATGCGGCTGTCAGAAAAGATGACATTATGAAATTTACCTGCAAATGGAGGGACATGGAGACTATCATGCTGAGTGAAATTAGTCAGAAGGAAAAGGACAGATATAGAATGACTGCATTCATTAATACGACATAAATAGATACCAGTGTTTTACTAAATGTGGGAAATGGTAATGGCAGATTAAGACTCACCATTGAATATACACAGAGACTTAAGTGATAAACTCTAAATACCTGCAGGGCTAGCCACAATGTGTAAAATAAGAGGCAGAGAGATGCAGAGACAGAGAGAGAGACAGAGAGAGAAAGAGAGGAAACTGGGGTACCTGGTATTAAGGCAGCATGGGGGTGGGCAGGAGGGGGGGTGGGGTACATTGGTGGTGGAAATGGGGCACTGGTGGAGGGATGGGTGCTGGTATACTGTATTACCAAGAACCAACTATGATCACCTTTGTAATTGTATGTTTCACTGTGGTATAATAAAAAATTAAAAAAAAAATAGCTCATTAGCCAAAGGGAAGTAGATTAGGTCTTCATAGACTGACTAAAGGAAATAGAGAGAAATTGGTTAAGTTGAATATAAATGAGAAGAAAATGAATAGAGTGAGAAACGGAGAGAGATCAGTGCATGTTCTTGCCAAAGAAGAGAGCTTTTATTGTGAAATAGGGAAACTATCTAGAGCACTGGAAATTTCTTTTCTTGCTCTTTTACAAGAACAAGAAAGGAAGGAAGGAGGGAGGGAGGGAGGGAGGGAGGGAGGAGAGAGGAGGGAGGGAGGAAGGAAGGAAGGAAGGAAGGAAGGAAGGAAGGAAGGAAGGAAGGAAGGAAGGAAGGAAGGAAGGAAGGAAGGGGAGAATGGAAAGAGGTAGAGCAAGAAGGGAAGAAGGAAGTTTACATTTTACTTTATTGGAAAATGTCTGTCAGTCTGCCCTGGTTCGTCTGCTTCAGAGATTGTGGAAATCAACTAGACAATTTCTATTGCTCTGAAAAAGAAGTATTTGAAGAATCTGTCTGGATCGTCCCTGCTGTTTCTACGCTGCCAGAAACATGACTGACCTAAATGTCTTCCTATCTCTACGGGTAGTTGGGGATAAAATGTTCAAATGATTTTTTATCCTGATATTTCACTACACACACACACACACACACACACACACACACATACATCAATACCCACCCCAACACACACACATACATACACATGCACAATGCACACACACACAGAGCTCTGACTGAATTAACTCTGTCATTCAAGTAACTGCTATGAAGTTATGAACCAAGTTTCTCCTTTATGGTTGGAATAAGTCTACTAAAAATTGATTTCTTTTATTTAAATGAATATATTGAAAATTTAGAAAATATGGGATCAGAGGCTAGTACAGCAGGTAGGGTGCTGGTCTTACACGGAGCCAACTTGCGCCTGTTTGCTGGCCTCCCATATGGTCCCCTGTGCACTGCCAGGAATAACTCCTAAATGTAGAGCCAAGAGTTACCTCTTTCAGAAAACTCTGTATTTGCTTTCCAACACTGAAAAGTCAACATCTCTTAACATTTCTTTGATTTCTTTGTAGTTAAGAGCAGTCAGAAAACTTTAAAAAAAACTCTCAAGAGGCCCACATGTTTGTTTTAAGAATAATAATAAAACTCAAGAATCAGGCAACCAGCAGGACCACACAGTTTTATGGATAATGACCATTTTCCTGCTGCAAGAAAAAACAATGGGCCCCTAACCTTGCTCTAAACTTCAGCTCTTATATATGCATAGTTGGGGGTCAAGGTGATCTTGAGCAACATTTGTCAAGACCCCAGGGCTTACATAGTTGGGGCCACAGCAGGACCTAATATCATGAACGCTAGAGAAAATATGTGTAATTCTAAATAAATAAAATGAGCACACTCCAACACCTCTGAGATAAACTGATATAAAAGTTTATCTTTATATATCATATCCCCAGGCATGAGAGACTGGTTCTGTGAAATAATTGGACAAAGGAACTTCTAAGTTATGTACCAAATGTGCTTTAACTGTCATATTAGAGTTGTTTTCTGCCTTTTCTTCGTAGGCGGTTCAGCACAAAGAGTGAATGCATTAAGAGAACTGCGAGATGCTGGCATTCAATGGTATGAATCACGATGATAGATTTGATTCTTAAGATACAGAAGAGAAGAAACGCAGGAGAACAGGAGTAGGCTGATGCGTGGGAGGCTGTGTTGGGAGATTTGTAAGAACACGTCACTCTCCAGTCTGACCGACAAAATATAGGGGTAAGGGAACTCGTTACCCTTCCTCTTTCCACAGTGATTCATCAGAACGCTGCATACTGGAAAATGGATGAGGGCCCTTAGGGTGCATTATTTTACATTATTTTGTGAAAAGCAATTCTCTTGAGAGATGTCACTTTCATGGATCATCGGGCTTTCTCTTCTAATGTTCTACTTTTCTTACTTAATTTGACTTCCCTTCTGAGTTTCAAATGAGTAGTCTTACCCCCTTCATGTGGACATCTTAAATGGGCATTTCAGACTTCACGTGTTGAAATGAGGCCTGAGAGTTTACAAACAAAACACAGCCATCTCTTTCCATGCTCACAATTTCATTAAATGGCTTCAACATGTACCAGGGCTCAGGCTATAAGTCTAAGAATCTTTCTGAATGAGTTCACTTGCTTTATCTCCTGCACCTCAGCTCAATTTAATATAAAAATGACAAAAGATCAAAGGCAATGTCTGCTATACACATCAGCTAACCTGAACCGAAGTATAACCCAGGCTATTCTCCCAAGGAAAGACTGGCCCCTTTCCAATTCCTACAGGAAAGACTGTTTTAGTCCCTTCTCACATCTGGGTGGAGTCTAAGGCCTTAATTCTTAAGCATGATGGCATCAAGAAGTCAGTTCTTATAACTGCTCACTGTGACCTGATGCTCAGATGACCTAGGCCTCACTTCTGCTCTGAGAAACACTCTTTGCTTTTCTGGATATCAGGCTTGATTGTATCACTATCAGGTTTCCAGCCAGCTGGACAAACTTCATCATATTTGCCAGTGACTTGGAAGGTCTCACCTTGTCTCAGAGACTTATCCATGGTGTGGCCAACAGAGAGGTCATTGACAGGTACCTACCATTATTATCAATGATAAAGAGGCCTCTGAAAGAGATTCCTCCATCAGCCTTTAACACACCCTTATCCTGAGCAGTGTTTTGCTTGGGATCCAAGGCCATGGCAATGTTTATGGGTTCTACACCTCCTTTTTTCATAGGTACATGAAGCTATAACCAGTGACAAAAGTGAGACTCCCCCAGAGCACTGATCACTTGGTAGTTGACTTTTAAATTCTTCTGCCCAATCACCGATAGATGATGCCATTTTTCAAAATCAATAAGTGTAGATATGCCTTACTTTTATTTTCCAAATAGACTTTCTCCATAAAAAAATTTCTGTTAGTTGTCCAAATAGAGCTATTCCTATCATTTTATCAATATTTCATTTTGGTGCCATGTAGAAATTTATTTGGGGGGTCAATAGTTGCCGAACTGCAGCTATGATTTCTGAGTCACTAGTAAACTGTCTAAAGGCCAAGGCTGAGGGCAGGTTGTCCAGCAGCCATTACCGACTGGATCCCACGGGATGTCAAAGATCACATGGCCGCCCACCTACAAGATGGTCAGGCTTCCTAAAGGAACGGTTTGAGGCTCTTCATATTCCTGAATCAACCAGATGCCATTGGGCTACATTGGCACGTGATAGGGTCCAATGGAAATGTTACTGGTGCCCACTCGAGAAAATCGATGAATAACAGGATTCAAGTGATCAAGTGATCAAGTAAACTGTCCTTTTCTCCAGGGAAGAATCTGAGCTCCTATATCAGCCCCCTGGGAGTCACAGAGCCATGCCAAGTTAAAGTGAGTTTATATAGTTCCAATTGCAGTTAGCCATGGTGAAGCTGGTGGTAGTACTTTCGTTATAAGGTTTCTGTTTTGTTGTTCTCTTTCTGTAAAGAGTCATGAGAATAAAATCCTTCTGGCCTCAGTTTTTACTGCATGAAACAATGTATCAGATACCAAAACAAGTGAGAAGCGGAACCAATGAGTGTTTTCTAAAATATTAAGATTTTGATGTGCACAATTTCACTTTGAAGACATAGAGTTATGAAACGTGTCTCATGGTAACTGAATTTTACTATTGAGAACAAAGGCATGAGGCAAGTATTGTGGCAGAAAATTCCTTCTGCTTTAAGTCTAAGTTTTAACATTGGACGTTCAATCCCAGCATCCCATATGGTCCCCGAGCACCACCAGGAGTAATTCTTGAGCAAAGAGCCAGGAGAAACCCCTGAGAGTCATTGGGTATGACCCAAACAGCAAAAGGCAAAAGAGAGAGAGAGAGAGAGAGATAGAGAGAGAGAGAGAGAGAGAGTTCTTGAACCCTGAACTATCCCTGGAATGCAAAGTTGAATTTATCAGTCATCTGTGATCACTTCCTGCTTAGGCCACTTGTTGTCACTTGCCACTTGTCTTCCCCTTGTTCATTCATTTGCTCTAGCAGGTACTAATGGAATAAGGTCCATTATTCTTACTGTTTTTGGCATATTGAATACACCACAGGTAGCTTGCCAGTCTCTGCCGTGGCTCTGGGTTCATCCCAGGGGCCCAGTGGGTCCAGTCTTTTTTTATGTCAGACCATCAACCATTAGGTAATTAAGAATTATCACTGTATCACTATATCACTATCTTCCCATATATCATCAATTTGCTTGAGCGGGCACCAGTAACATCTCAGTAAGTTCTGTCGCATGCTAGATAGCCAAAGGGCATCATCCCACTCCATAAAGAGCCTCGTAAAGAACTTCAAACCATTCCATCAGGTCATGGGAATGAGGTCTATAATGTTACAGGTATTTGGCATGTCAAATACAACACGGGTATCTTGCCAGGCTCAGCCGTCCAAGTGGGATATTCTAGTGTCCCACTAGTATCCCAAGTCACCTCAAAACTAGAGCAATTATTGATAATTAAGAATTAATTATCAATACTGATAATTAAGAATTATCAGTCTAATCAATTATGATTTTTCTTCTTATACATATTATTCTATGATTGATAGCAAAGAATAAAATCACTTGATCATTTGATCACTTGACATTCCGTTATTCATCAATTTGCTCGAGCGGGTGCCAGTAATATTTCCATTGGACCCTATCACGTGCCAATGTAGCCCAATAGCATCTGCTTGCTCCAGGAATATGAAGAGCCTCAAACCAGGGTCTTGACGAAGAAGTCTGACCATCTTGTAGGTGGGTGGCCACGTGATCTTTTGACGTCCGTGAGATCCAGTCAGTAACGGCTCTAGTCCAGCGGTCGTCTCCAAATCACTTCTTTGGAGAAATTATTTGTATCGTCCCTCCCCCTTCAAACCTCACAAGTACCAACTAAATTAGAGTGATAGCATGATTTGTGAAGGGAAAGTTAAAAAAAAGAAGCAGATTTCAGGGACCAGAGTTAGTATACTTGCCTTACACATGACCAACCCTGGTTAGATTCCCAGCACCACAATTGGTTTCCCAAGTCACACTAAAAAATGATCCCTCAGCACAAAGCCAAGAATAAGCTCTGAGCACTTGCAGGGGTAGGCCAGAAACCTGCCCCTCAAAAATTAATTAAATTTAAAGGGGAAAAAGGGAGCTAGAGAGAAAGCACAGTGGGTTGAGCATAGTTTTGTATGTAGGAGACCTGGATTCTGTCCCTGGTCACTGGAAGTGACTCCTGAACACTACTAAGAGTGGCCCCTCAAATCATTTTTATGGGAAAAGAAATGAACGTGTAAATATAGCATGTGCATTTATTAAGGTGAAAAATATTTTGCTTCCTGTTCTTATATATCTGTAGAACACTAGAGAAATGGAGATGAAGCTCATTGGGTATAGGTGGAGAATGGCAGCAGAGAGGTTTAAGGGCATCCCCACACCACTGCATGCATCACATAATAATGACTTCTATGGGCACAAAAATTAGCATTCACTTATGTTCAGTAGCTTTTTTTAAAATTACTTTTGGCTTACTTGTCAATCTCTCCTTCTTAAAGGGTTAATTTTTCCACTCTATTGTGTGTTGGCTGAAAAATGTGCCTAGCATAACCTAAAGAGAAAAAAGTGAACTGATTGCAGTGTCAGGTCAACCTGTTTTCTTTTTCTTAATTAAAAATTAATTTAATTAAAGAACCTATAATTTAGAAAGTTGTTGATTGCTTTAGACATATCATGTTGTAGCACCAATTCACCATGAATATCAACTTCCCTCTACCAGTGTTACCAAGTTTCCTCACACCTACTCAGCCTGCTGCCTTGTCAGACACGTTGTTACCCACCTGTACATAGGGCTTTATTCTGGTTTTCTACTCAGATACCACTTCAGGCAGTGTTTGAGGGCCACCAGTGGTGCTGAAGGTCTGTCTGTAAAGTAAGTAAAGTAAGTATCAAGAAGAGCGCTGGGTAAAATAGGAAGTCAGAGTCTTTTTTTCTAGTTCTCTGTGATTTTCTTTCTTTTTGGAATTTGTCTCCTGAGAGTTTAGTGTATCATTTACTTAAAAACTTAATGTAATATGCAGGTTTATAGAGATAACAAGCCAGACGACCCTCCACTCCATGAGGACCTCCATTTTCCACATCTGGACTTCCCCTTGTCAGAACTCCACCCAGCAAACCAGCCTATCACAGCCCGGCTCATCGAGATCCACTCAGCTGCAGTCTTTTTTAATCCGCCCAGAGCCTCACAACAAGCCAGACGACCCTCCACTCCATGAGGACCTCCATTTTCCACATCCGGACTTCCCCCTCGTCAGAACTCCGCCCAGCAGACCAGCCTATCACAGCCCGACTCACGTGGCAGCTTGCGGCTGAGTGGTTCATCAATAAATGCTGGATTTTGAGATGACTACAAGAGTATGCTACCTGCCCGACAGAGCCTGGCAAGCTACCCGTGTCGTATTTGATATGCCAGATACCAGTAACAATTATAGACCTCATTCCCATGACCTGATGGAATGGTTTTGAGGCTCTTTATGTTCCTGGAGCAAGCAGGTACCCTTGGTCTCTACTTGCATGAGACAGGTCATATGGAAATGTTACTGGTGCCCACTCGAGCAAATCGATGATGAACGGGAAGACAGTGATACAGTGATAGAGATAACAACAGTAAATGACCACCTGAGGATTGAAATGGGGGCTGATAAAAAAGCTTTTGAGGCAATTGCCAGAATTTTAAAAGGAAGGTTACGTTTGCCATAGCAGTAAAAGAAGCCTATATGCTCATATGTAATCTCTGTTTTCTAAGAATTTTATCTTAGCTTCTATGTATAAAGCAAATCAGTACTCTGGAAGGATAGAGGAAGGATAGGTCTAGTGGAAGAAATTCTTTAAATGTCTTTGACAACCGTTTGGCTTGATCCACAATTAAGGGATTTCTGGTTTACTCTAACCTACTTCATCTCTGAGAAGCCTATTGCCCAAGGTCAATGTTCTTTATTTGCCCACCAAAGGGAAGTGGTTATCTCCATTGAGTCACTGAATCATTGCTGCGGTTCTGATCCTGTTTGTTTTCGGGGTTTCATCATCATGGTTGATGGCAGACATCTTTCCTCTCTCTGTCTCTTGCAGAACCAAGAGACAATTCTTAGCTAATTCTCTTGTAATGCCACCCAGTCATGATATCCATATCACTTGTATCACCTGTCTTCCGCTGATCATTGATTTGCTTGAGATGGCATCGACAACATCTCCATTAGTCCCTCTCACGTGCTAGTGTAGCCCTAGGGCATCTGCTCACTAGAGCCTCAAACCATTCAGTCAGGACATGGGAATGAGGTCCATCGTTACTGTACTTGGCATATTGATATGACACGGTAGCTTGCCAGGCTCTGCTGTGCAGGTGGGATACTCTCAGTAGTAAGTAGGCTCTCCGTTCATTCATTTACTGGTGAACCACGTGGCTGCTTCCGGTCGTGCAATGGAGAGAGCTGGTAGCTCTGCCCAGTGTATCTGTGTCTCTGCTTCAAGTATACCTGGGCTTTAAATAGGCTTCTCTATAGGGTGGCACTCTGAAGAGCAGGGCTTGAGATCAGCTTTTCTCTTTGGGTGGAGCTCTGACAAGCTGTGGAGTCCAGATGTTGAAAATGGCTGCCATTATGGTGCAGGGGTTCCTCTTGCTTCCTGTTGGTATATTTTTAAGTTTTCTTATCAGATAGTGTTTCTTAGTGGCATTTTTTCTGTCAAAGTGTCCTTTTCTCAGAGGGCGACAATCTTGAAGGCAGTGAATGGGCTTGTGTATCTGAGACCCCAGCCCCAATTCTGTCCACTCTTAGTGGGAATTCAGGCAAATTTTGAAATTTTTAAGGATTTGGATGTATTCTTGGCAAATGGGAAAAATGAAGGCACTTCCTTCCTTTTGATGAGCCTCAAACGGTTCATTCAGGGTCTTGACAAAGAATTCTGACCATGTTGTAGGTGGGTGGCCACGTGATCTTTTGACGTCCCATAGGATCCAGTTGGTAATGGCTTTAGTCCAGTGGTCATCTCCCAATAGCATTACATGTCCAGCCCATCTGATTTTCGACACCTTGGCAAAGCGAGACAGCGTCCCTGACTCTGGATCATCGACAGAGGTCAGAACTCCGGATTCCTTCTCTCACTTGAATGAGGCATGATATTTCTAGCATAGCTCTTTCAAAATTCCTCTTTGGGAGACCTGAATGGCATTCTTGTCCTGCTTTCGTAGGGCCCAGGTCTCTCAGAACGAACTGCATGAATTCATTATTTTTCATGGCTGAGTGGTATTTCATTGTGTGCATATACAATTTCTGTTTCTACTCATCTACTGTTGGGCACTTGGGTTGTTTCCCAATCTTGTCTATTGCGAATAATGTGATGAATGAACATAGGTGGGCATAGACCCTTGAAAATTCATGTTTTTTTATTCTTGGGATAGATGTCTAGAAGGCAAATCACTGGATCATATGGAAGTTACTCCCTTAATTATTATAGAAGTCTTCACATCATTTTTAAAAATTTTTTATTATACCACCATGAAATATAGACCTCATTCCCATGAGGAATTATAGACCTCATTCCCATGATGGAATGGCTTGAGGCGTTTTATGTTCCTGGAGCAAGCAGGTGTCCTTGGGCTCTACTTGCATGAGACAGGACATATGGAGATGTTACTGGTGCCCACTCGAGCAAATCGATGATGAATGGGAAGACAATGACAGAAATATACAATTACAAAGATGTTCCTAATTGGGTCTCCATCATACAGTGTTCCAGCACTCTTCCCCCACCAGTGCCCCATTCCCTTAACACTCCCTCCCACCCACACCCAGCCTACCTCTATAAAAGGCTCCTTTTCTTTCTCTCTCTCTCTGTCTCTATTTCTCTCTCTTTTCTTACACATTGTGGCTTGCCCTACAGATATTTACAGTTTAACATGTAAGTCTCTATGTGTACATTCAATGGTGAGTTCTAGTCTGACATTACCATTCCCCGTCCCCCATCCGTCACCCCAGTTTGTTACACCTGCAATGATCATTACAGCGTGTGTGTATATATATGTATATATTATATATATTATATATATACACACACACATATCTATATATATACATATATATATGTTCACACTGTTTTTTGTTTGTTTGTTTGTTTGTTTGCTTTTTGGTGGGGGTTGGTGATCAGCTCTGAACTTAGGGATTATACTTGGCAGGACTTGGAGGGACCAAATGGGATGCTGTCAATTGAGTCAGGGCCAGCTGGGCACTGCTGTACACATTGTTTTTATGCATTCAAATAATTTTAAAGAAGCATAATCATCATAAAAATAAATGGCACTTGTACTCAAATTGCTTAAACTTTGTTTCTGGAGTTCTTGCAAGTTACCTCTCAGTACCTTATACCTTAATATTGTGTTTTTTGCTAAATGATTTTAAATTTCCTTTCCCTTTGCCTTAACAAATCCATCTTCTCTCACCTAGGAAAATTTGGGGGTTTAATCAATGGTTTTATCAAGTGGTATTTAGAGGCTATTTTTGGCTCAGGAGTGACTGTTGATGGTGCTGGGGGACCCTCTGTCGTACTGGGGATCAAACCAGGGCCAGCAGCTATGCAAAGCAAATGCTGTATTCCCTGTTCTATCTCCAGCTCTGCAATCTTTTCTTTTAATATTTTTATTGGTTTATAAGAGTATAAATGTTCATACATTTTAGGGGTGTAATTTTACCACCACATTTATTACAAAGGCATCAATTACATTCCACACTTCTTTTTGACTTTTCAGCTCTCTGCCTCCACCCCTTGTTAACTTCGGTACTCTGGGCTGACTTCAGTTTAAGGATTTTATTTTATTAGATGCTGTCTTTTCCTTTGCTTTGTTTCTTTATATATCACATATAAGCAAGATCATCTGCTATTTTTTCTCTTTCTGATTTATTTTGTTTAATATGATTTTTTAGTTGGATCCACATTGTCTAAAAGGCATTGGTTTATCTTTTCTTGTAGTTGGCTCCTCTGCCATTGTGACTCTGTTACTCATCTAGTTTGGAGCAATTGAGTTATTTGCAAATCTTTACTATTGTAAATAATGCTGCAGTGAACACAGATTCGCAAACTTAATCTTGTACTAGTGCCTTTGTGTGTTCTTGGAATAAATAACAAAGAAATATGTATCTGTCTATCTATTTATAAAGATACATTATGCTATAAGATCTGAGGGCTGTTAAAATCATAACTTATCCATTAAGATTATTGAAATATGAAACAAAAAATTTTAGGTTAACAGTTTATAAACATACATGTAAACAGCATTATCTGCTTCATGAGGTTACATTCAGAATGTGAGTAAATATAAAAATATTTTACAAATTCTAGAAGTGGGAATTTAAGAAGGATCTCTAAGCTTCTGGGTACTTTTTGTATTTTTGAACTACTGGGTCAAAATATCACAAAGTGGATCGTGTAAAAATAAGATATTTCTTTTTCATGGTTCTGGATGCCAAGAAGTCCACGATAGGTTGCCATTAGGCTAATTATAGTTGGAAATAGTAGAGCTAGACTAGAACTGAATATTGAAAGTAGGTCAGGGGATATACATTATGACCCTTCACTGTCTGTTTTGCAAGCCAGAATGTGCAAAAGGAAAGAGAGAAAGGGAGAAAGAGTACTTGCCATAGAGTCATGTTGTGAGGGGTGGGGTTGGAAAGAAAGCAGGGCACATTGGTGCCGGGAAACATGCACTGGTGGAGGGATGGGTGTTGGAACACTATGACTGAAATACATACTTGATCACTTGACATCCCGTTATTCATTTATTTCCATTTGACCGTATCACATGCCAGTGTAGCCCAATGGCATCTGGTTGCTTCAGGAATACGAAGAGCCTCAAACCATTCCTTCAGGGTCTTGGCGAAGAAGTCTGACCATTCTGTAGGTGGGTGGCCACGTGATCTTTTGACATCCCGTGGGATCCAGTATGAAATATATACACTGTGATTCAATTAAAAACCAAAGAAGTACAACATCATCAGTCATGTGTGTGTGTGAAGTGGGTACAAATTTCAGTTCATGACATAGTGCAAGTGAATTTAGGAACTTGGTGTTATCTTTGTCACTGAACATTACCCTTCATTTTGATTACCTTTTACAAATTAATTTTCTCACATCTAGCAAGGTTTTGGAATTGAATCAACCACTCTACCACCTTTTATTTAAGAAATTCCATATGGCTGATTGGGTTATCTCAGCCTATTTATGGGCTTTTTTTTTTGAAGTGTTGCTTTCTCAATTTCCTCTTCTCTTTGTTCTCTCTCACAGTGAGAACCAAAGGAAACTCTAGTCTTTGAAAAGACTTCTTCTTTTGAGTTAAGTCTCTTATGCTAGAAACTTGATAATCTAATCAAAATAGATCAAAATAGGTAAGATTTATGTTCAGTCTCAAAGTTTTTCTGAATATATTTTTTACACAAAAAAATACATATTGGGGAAAAATATATAAAGAAGCTTCTTGTCCTCCCAAGCGGGATTACAAGAAAGTACGCAATGGGACAAGAAGAACCACCAAAGAGACGTGAGTGTTTTTCCTTTCAATTTTAAAGAGGCAGTTGTAATTATGATCTAGATTTAGAAATATGAATTGATGGTTGTTATAGTTGTGAACATTAAAGGTGGTAATTAAGGAGAAGAGAAGTTACAAGGAAATGAGAATATTTGATGAAAAGAAAGTCATAAATAGAAATATCTCTATAAGTGGTAAAGTGGATCAAGTAAAGATAAAATAAGAGATAAAATAAAGATAAAATAAGATAAAAAAAAGAGTAATTTGGGAAGATCTTTTCAAAATGAAGAAAGAGAAGACACAACACACACCTACTAAGAGTAAATCTGAGGGTGTTTATTGTTTTTGGTTTTGTTTGGGGGCCACATCTGGCGATGCTCAGGGTTTATTCCTGGCTCTGCCCCTCATGTATTACTCCTGGCAGTGCTCAGGGTACCATTTGAGATGCCAAGATTGAACCCAGGTTGGCCTCATGCAAGGCAAGTACCCTACCTGCTGTCGCATCTTTCCAGCCCAATCTGAAGTTTTGGCTTTACCTGTTATGTGACTCAATGGGGCTTAGACACACTGCAAAAATATTAATAATGTTTTGAGACATGTAGAGATAAAATGAACAATCTAACATTCTGATTAAAGTTTTATCTCATCTCACCATCTAACTAGAAAAAACTTTAATGGGACTCTAATAGTATCTAGGCTTGAAAAATACCTTTTAATGGTATTTTTACCATAAAAAATGGTATGGCTGAGATGTCTTTATTATGAGTATACACTTATATACAGGGCTATTTTAGTTGCTGTTTTGAATTCCATCAAATGAAATCACCATGGTTTAGAATTCTTCTGATAATGCAAATCCCAGTATTGGTTTTCAAGTCTTGTTTATTTATTTATTTACTTGCTTATTTATTTACTTACTTATTTATTGGGGGTGTGGGGTGTCTCCCAAGCAGTGCTAGGGTGCCCTGGGAACACCACTAGTGATTCTCCACCAACCAGTCGAGCAATTTAATTTAAGGGCCTGAAAACATGATGTTTCTCTGAGTCCTGTGGTACCAGTGATTACCCTGGTCACCATAGTAGTTCTGGAACAGTTTAGGGACCAGGTGGAACTGGGAATCCAACCAGGTTGGGTGCATGGTAGGCATGTGTTGCAGTACACATGCCTAGAGCCTCTGCATCTAACCTGGAGTTGCCTCCTGCAGATCACTTTGTAGATAGGAGGAGGACAGTTTGAATGTGGCAGTTTATCTGACCATGTCTTCTATACTGGCTGGTATAAATATTCTCTCATGCTGCCACAATCATCGTGGGACTAGCCAGATCTTACCAATATATTTGCCTGGCCATGTTGGATCTCTAAGTAATTAGACAGAGAGAAATGCTGTTTGCCTCCAAGCAAGCAAGCATGGCTCTCTGATAAGTCAAAGGCTAATATACAGAATAACCATGAAATAAAGACAAGACTCTTGTGAAGGCTTGGAGAAATATATAAGTAGCTATAGAATATTCTTTGGTACAGATGCATGCCTTTGTACTCTGAGATACAGCTCATCTCAGAAACTCCTTCTCTCTACTCTGCAGAGGCATTTCCAAGGCAGACCATGGCTGGGCAACATTAACATTTCAGAGGGCCTAGGTGAGGTCCTGGGAGAAATTACCTGAGGGCATATGACCCTGATGGCTTTCCTTAGGAGTGGGAGGTCTGGGTTGCAGGGATATAAAACTAGCCTGCTTCCTCTCTCGCTCTCTCTTTTCCCCTTTTCTGCTACACTGCTTCGCTGTCTTCTCTCTGCAGGGCCTTAACACATGGTGGCAGCCATCTTGGCCTACACGTGGCTGGCGGGGCCCAGCCGGGAACCCTAAGTTTGGGGTTCCTATTGCTGATTTGTATGCCAGGACCTGTGTTAAGTAAAGCAACTTTTTGTCTTTTTTTTTTTGGGGGGTCACACCCAGTGATGCTCAGGGGTTACTCCTGGCTCTGCACTCAGGAATTACTCCTGGCGATACTCAGGAGACCATATGGGATGCTGGGGATCGAACCCAGGTCGGCCACGTGCAAGGCAAATTCCCTCCCTGCTGGACTATCGCTCTATCCCCAGTAAAGCATTTTAAAACTTTGCATCTTTCTCCACCCGCCAGCTGCCGATCCCCTGGGATAGAAGGGGATCCCCGACCCTGCTCCCAGATTTTGTGCGGGGCACCTCAGCTTTGAACCGCAGGCATGTTTCGTGACTACTCCAGTCCTTATAGATTGAAGCAGATTTTTTCCAAAGTACTGCAATGAACTGTGCTTTAATATAAATAAATTCACTGAATTCTGTTTTATATAAGGGGACACCTAATGGTGTTGATAGTCCCTGGGGGCCCCTGGCAGTGTGGGGAGGTGATGCATCCGGGCCCTGCTCGTGCATAGCACATGCTCGACCAATGGAACCACAGCCTCGGCCCCCACCTTCAGTTAGTTATTTGTCTTTTTGAGTCACACCTGGCAGTGCTCAGGAGTTTTGGCTCTGCACTCAGGAATTACTCCTAGATGTGCTTGGAAGACCATATGGGATACGGGGTTTGAAACTGGTTTGGCCAAGTGCAAGTCAAATGCCCTCCCTGCTGTACTATCGCTCTGGCCCCTACATTCAGTTATTTTTACAGCATACACTCCTAGATTTGAAATTGTTGTTGTAAATGTAATGATTTAAAAATATATAGAGATAATTGTGACCTGGATCTGAAATGCTCATTTATAGTGTGGCAGCAGAATATTTTCTCACAGAATGCTATAATTCTCAGTCTTACCCACATTACATATTTGCAATTTAAACAAATTTGGTACAAAAAAAACCTTCCAATAATATTTTAGTTTATGTTTCTCTGGCTGGACATATATTTATCTGTTTAAATGGCAATTTATAATAGTAACAAATTGTACTTTTCTTCTATATGTTTTAAGATTATTTGCATCACATAAAAATTTTGATGTTTGGGTATAAAAATGATCAACTTCTAAAACTGGTGTCTATATTGTTCTTATTTATTGTTATATTTATTATTGATATATTGATATATTTGCTATATATAACATATCTACTATCTATTAAGAAATAATGAATTCTATTAATTGATCTATTAAATGATCTTGAGGTGTCGGGGCGCTCCCCCGGGGTCCCGACAGTGCCGGGAAGCGAAGTTCCCTTCTACCTCCGGGCCGGTGAGGAACGGATGAAAACTCAGGAATCCGATGCAGTTTTAAAAGGCTTTACTTATCACAGGTTCAGGCATACAAATCAGCAAAAGGAAAAGCCCGGTGCTTAGGATTCCAGGCTAGAACCCCAGCCACGTGTAGGCCAAGATGGCGACTACCACGTGTAAAGGCTTTTTAAAGGGAGAAGAAGACTTCCAAGGGTGAGCGCTCACAGCTAGCAAGAGCCCACAAAGAAGCACGCGAGAGTGAAAACCGGCTAGTTTATACCCCTGCAGCTCAGACCTTCCTCCCACTGTTATGGAAAGCAGGGAGGGTCAAATGCCCTTAGGTAATCCCTCCCTGCACCTCACCTAGGCCCTTTAGTATGCTAATGTTTTGAGCCAAGATCTGCCTGGGAATGCCTTTGTAGTGCAGAGAAGTGGGTTTCTGAGATGGCATGTCTCTGTACCAAAGACCAACACCAATGCCAGTTAAATATTTCTCCAAGCCTTCACAAGTCTCCTCTACTTCATTGTAGTTTTATATTTTAGTTGCCTTTGAGTATATCAGGGAGCCATGCTTGTTTGCTTGGAAGCAAACAGCATTTCTCTCTGGTCTAATTACTTAGGTGTCCTACGTGGCCAGGCTAATATGCTGGTAAGATCTAGCTAGTCCCACGATGATTGTGGTAGCATGGGAGAATATTTATACCAGCTAGTACAGCATACATGGTCGGATAAACTGCCACATTAGACTACCCCCTTATCTACGAAGTGATTTGCAGGAGGCAATCCAGAGCAGATGCAGTGGCCCTTAGGAGTCCTGCAACATTGAGGTATATGTATATATATATATATATATATATATATATATATATATATCTATATATATATATACATATATATATATATATATATATATATATATATATCTATACACATATATAATATTTTAGATGATTTCATACTTAGTATGCTGCCTGGTGATATTGTTTAGTTCCCTAATTTTGTGGCTTAGCAGAGAATAATGATTTTTTTCTTTTTTTGTCTTCAGAAGGATTTGGACATTCCCAGCTTATCCCTTGGGCCATTGCTGTTGTTTGTATCTCACTTCTTGGTGCCTGCTTTATTGCAAGCTCTTTGAGGTAAGTTACTGGCAAAAGTGAACCACTCCCTGAATTTTTTTCCAAAACAACTTTCATAAGGTTCCCCCATTTTATATGAGGAAAATAAAGGTCTTAGTTCTATGATTAAGAATAATTAACATAATTCCATTGTTCAGAATAATGTAGTTTGGCTTTGAAAAGAAGAACTGGAAGACTTGTTCTTTCTGATCTAAAGACCTTTCCTAAAATTATAAATAATTGAACATAGGTGCAACCGTGGACAAAGCAATCAGAAGAAACAAAACAAAGAGTTTAGTTGTACATGTTTTGTATGTGTGTCCTGTGCAAACAGTTATAGAGAAAGAATAACTGTGTTTAGTTATAACTGAGTTTTATATATATATATATATATATATATATAACTGAGTTTATATCTATAAACTCAGTTTATATATAACTGAGTTTTATATAGAGAGAATATACAATAGAATATACGTGTGTGTATATATATATATATATATATATATATATATATATATATATATATATATATATATATATATACTGCCCAAAGGAAAACACTCCTTTTTTTGTGTTTGTGTTGGAACCATACCTGATAGTAGCTCAGGACTTACTTCTGGCTCTGTGCTCAAGGGTCATTCCTGATGATGTTTAGGTGCCCATGAGATGTGAGGGTATGGGGGGTGAGACAAAGGGGTTTGAACCTGGGTTAGTTGTGTGCAAGGCGAAAGCAAGCCCTACCTAGAAACACTTTCACATGACGGTTTTCAAAATATCCCAGTAAAACACTGGGTAATGCAATTAAGTGTTAGTTTTAATTTTCAGCCAATGTGCTTTGGACTGGAGCTGAAACAAACGAACTGCACTGGGAGGAAGAGACTGTGGGCCCTTAACAATCAGAGAGAGGAAAGATTAGCGACTTGGGACCTCAATTCCTTTTTAAATAGTTGCAATGGGGAGGGAACTCATTTTTTCCTTTCCTTACAGTCACACACTATAGCTTCCCGCGCTGTAACAGAGGCGGCGAAGACGTCATTGTGCCAGAGGACCACGTGAAGCTCACATGCAACAGAGTGCACTCAGAACCGAAAGGTACACGTGGCCGGAAGTCCAAAAAGTATCTCACTACTTCCGTTTCCATCAGCTTTACTGATCTGATTGGCTAATCATGTTTTCTACAGACAATACTTTGTCATTTTCTTTTTTCATAGCAACTATGTGAGCCATATTCTTTTCTTTAGAAAATATTTAGAAATGAAAATTTCAGGAATTTTTTTTAAGGGTGGGGAACAGCATTGTTTTGCTAATTCTGGTGTTATTCTCATAAACGTTATTTGGACATTATGTTGATGAATATGAAAAATGAATAATGATCACTTGATCACCTGATCACTTGACATCCCCTTATTCATCGATTTGCAAGGGCGGGTGCCAGTAACATTTCCATTTGACCCTATCACGTGCCAGTGTGGCCCAATGGCATCTGTTGCTTCAGGAATAAGAAGAGCCTCAAACCGTTCCTTCAGGGTCTTGACGAAGAAGTCTGACCATCTTGCAGGTGGGCGGCCACGTGATCTTTTGACCTCCCGTGGGATCCAGTAGATAATGGCTCTAGTCCAGCGGTCAATAGTTTATTAAAGAAATATAAATAATATGAGTGATAAACATGAGTAATGCAGTTTTATTACAGATTAAATGCATCTTTGTAACACATTTCCATTTCGATATTCATGTAAGGAGGTACCTGGAATTGCTGTCCTATTGGCTGGAAAGCCTTCCAGTCCCACTGCTATATGCCTTTTAACAAGAAGACATGGGATGAAAGTGAGAAACTCTGCTCGGGCCTGGGAGCTCACCTGGCCTCCATCCGCAGTCAAGCTGAACAGGTATGTCACATCTCTAGTGGACGCTAGACCTGGGATGGCCAGAACAAGGCAGTGACTACACGTCCAGCATGCAGCACTTTATTCCCACATTGGGGGTCTCCTATATGACTCTAGAGAAAGAAACATGTGAAGCGCATATAGTCATCAACAAGGCAGCTAGCCTTTCCATGCACTGCCCCAAGGCATTCTACGGTTAATGCCTCACAGACACATTTAGCCTTGGATTTTTGCAGAGCACTGTGGTACGAGCAATCAGACAGCTAGAGAAGGAGGCACCAGGCCCAAGCCGTAGCCTGGTCCTGAGGGGGCTCATGGTGTTCCTTGTGAACTGTGACTGTGTTTTCACAGAAACGTCCCATGGCCTAGCTCATAGGCTGCAGCTCCTTAGGAGCCAGCTGCCTTCCCAATACGTGTCCGCTGGCCTCCTCTTCTCTGCAGAGAAAGAGGAAATGCTCTGTGCTGCTCTGCCTTTGTGCCTTTTCCACAGTGTTCCACCTGCCTGGAAAACACCTTCTTCCCTCCTCACTTTTCTTCAGAAAATCAATAATTTTTTCCACTGTGAATGATTTTGTATTATTTTATTTTTTAATTTTATTTGATTTTACCACCATGAGATATACAATTACAAAGATATTCATGATTGTGCTTCAGTTCTGGTGTTTCAGCACCCATCCCTCCATGAGTGCCCATTTCCCACCATCAATGTCCCTGACTCCCTTAGGGAAGAAACTCCCTCTCTTCCTAGCCTGCCTCTATAGCATGCCTCCTCCTCCTCCTCCTTCTTCTTCTTCCTCCTCCTCCTCCTCCTTCTTCTTCTTCCTCTTCCTTCTTCTTCCTTCTTCTTCTTCTTCTTCTTCTTCTTCTTTTCTTCTTCTTCTTCTTCTTCTTCTTCTTCTTCTTCTTCTTCTTCTTCTTCTTCTTCTTCTTCTTTCTCTTCTCTTCTTCTTCTCCTCCTCCTTCTCCTCCTCCTCCTTCTTCTCCTCCTCCTTCTCCTTCTCCTCCTCCTCCTCCTTCTCCTCCTCCTCCCTCCTTCTCCTCCTCATTTTCTTTCTCCTCCTCCTCCCTCATCCTCCTCCCCCCTCCCTCCCTCCCCTCCCTCTCCCTCTACTCCCTCTCCTCCTCCTCCTTCTCCTCTTCTCCTTCTTCTTTCTTCTCCTTCTCCTTCTCCCTCTCCTCCTCCTCCCATTCTCCTCCCCCCCCCCCCCCTCCCCCTCTCTCTCCTCCCTCTCCTCCTCCTTCTCCTTCTCTTCTCCTTCTTTCTTCTCTCCTTCTCCTTTTCCTTCTCCCTCACCTTCTCCTCCTTCTCCTCCCCTCCTTCTTCTTCTCCTTCTCCTTCTCTTTCTTCTTCTCCTTCTACTCCTCCTCCTTCTCCGTCTCCCTCCTCCTCCTTCTCCTTCTCCTTTTCCCTCTTCTTCTCCTCCTCTTCCTTCTCCCTCTCTCCTCCTCCTCCTCCCCATTCTCCTCCCCCTCCTCCCTCCCTCTCTCCTCCCTCTCCTTCTCTTCCTCCTTCTCCTTCTCCTTCCTCTTCTCCTCCTCCTCCTTCTTCTTCATCTTTCTCACTTTCTCTCTGTCTCTCCCTCTCCCTTCTCTTACACGTTATGGCTTGCCCTACATACATTTAAGGGTTATCATGTATATCCCTTTGCCTACATCCAATGTTCAGTTCTAGTCTGTCATTAACCATTTCCAACAATTAGTAGAACATTGGTATATATTTATATCCCAAAAATTAATGCAGTCATTCTATATCTGACCTTTTCCTTCTGACTAATTTCACTCAGTATACTAATCTCATGTCCATCCATTTATAGGCAAATTTCATGAATTTGTCCTTCCTGACAGCTGCATAGTATTCCATTGTGTAGATCTAGTATAGTTTCTTTATCCAGTCTTCTGTTCTCGGGCACTCAGGTCATTTCCAGAATCTGGCTATTGTGAGTAGTGCTGTGATAAAAAGTGAAGATAGTCAGAAAACCAGTGTGTTCTAGATTTGATTTGTGTGTATAATTTCCTCCAGAAAGTTTTCTTCATTGCCTTCCCTACTTCAGTTTCCCTAGCTCTAATTGGAAAAAATATGTTTTCTGCAGAGAATACCTTGTAATACCTTCCCTCTTCATGAAGCTTTTTTTCCATGACATTTGTGAATTCTTTGACCTTGGTCTGTTCTCTATCTCCATCTTTTCCAATGACTTACCTTGTTGTGAGCTTTGACCCTGCATTTTAAATTTTTATCCCTCCCACATCCTGCTCTGTGCCAAGCACTCTTGAATGGTACTTGATACATGTCCAATGAGTAAGTAAGTAATGACAGAGACTATAATTGTCTCTCAGGTCAAAGTTTAAGAAAAATAATCCAGATCTCTTGTGATGCTAAGTTAAAAAAAAAACCTTCAATTTTTGAATTCAAAACTGAAAATCAAATTGATTTCCTCAGGTAACTTATTTCCACACATGTACAGTGTCTCAAATTCTACTTTTAGTTTTGTCAAAATGTTTTCTTGGGACAAAATATTTTATTTACAGTAGTTAAATTTCATAAAATACACATTTCAGGATGGCAATTTTGAAAACAAGTGTTCCTAAAAATCTGATGCTATTAAGCCTTTGCTAGTTGGTTCTCAAACACAATTTTATTTAATCTTCACACTAAATGGCCAGAGTGGTGGAGTTTTCCCTTTGGAGAGGAGAAAAATGGAGTTTGGGGAGATTAAATCACATCTTAATGTCACTGAGGTAATGACAGGGCGTTTGGAAACAGATTTGTCTGGGGCCACTTAATTTTGTTATTAACTAGTGATCTGGTTGTTTTCTTTCCTTCAGTTCTAACATAAGAGTTACCACATGGGTACATCTACACAATGGAATGTGTACTATGCAGCTGTTAGGAAAAATGAAGTTATGAAATTTGCCTATAAATGGATGGACATGGAAAGAATAATATTGAGTGAAATTAGTCAGAAGGAAAGAGAGAGACATAGAATGACTGCATTTATTTGCATGACATAAATATACCAGGTGATCTTACAAAAAGTGGAAATTACCACAAGTGTGTGGGAGTCAGAGGCTAGGTAAGATAGAGAAGGGAACATGTGTGAATAAATGTCAAAAGGTCTGATACCAACATAGAACTGAGCATTAAATACAGGCAAAAATGCAAATGATGGCTTCTAAGTGTATGTAGTGCAACCCACAATGTGTAGAAGAAGGAAGAGAGAGGGGGAGAGAGAGAGGAGATAAAGAACCTGCCATTTAGGCAGGCCATGGGAGGGGGAGGGAATTGGGGACATGGGTTTTAGGAGATGGGTATTGGTGGAGGGTGGGGTGCTGGAACACTGTGTGACCAAAACCTCCAAGCGTGAACAACGTTGTAATTGTATATCTCACGGTGGTATAATAAAATGTTTAAAAAAAAAAGAGTTACCACATGGCAATAGTGAATGTCTAACTAAAATCTACATATTTTTCAGAACTTTATTATTCAGTTTTTGGATAGACAATTTTCATATTTCCTGGGACTTACAGATGAGAACCCTGAAGAGCAGTGGCAGTGGATAGACAACACACCATTTAACCCACAGATGGCGTGAGTATATTGACTCATGTGAAAGTCTTACAGGCAAAGGAAACAAGCAGAACTGATATGGATAAATTAGACTAAAGTAAAGTGATACTACTCTGAGCCAAGCCAGAGTACATCATAAAATGCAAATACTGAGAGCACCCACAAGGCAGAGCCTGGCAAGCTACCCATGTCATATTTGATATGTCAAAAAGAATAACAACAATAAACCTCATTCCCATGAGATGACCTGAACTAATGGTTTGAGGCTCTTCACATTCATCAGGAGTGACCCCCTGAGCACTTCTCTAGTAGGAGTCCCTCAGTTACTGGGATTTGGGCACTGGTTGTGCCCCCAACATCAACAAACAAAAGCAGGGGTCAGAGCGATAGTACAGCAGGTAGGGCCCTTGAGCAGAGGCCCTTGGGCTATACTAGCACTCAACAGGGATGAATGGAGGTTGTTATTGACGTGCCCACTATAGCAAATCGATGAGCTGGAAGACAAGTGAACAAGTGAACAGTGAACAATACTACTCTGAGTGCTGATTCAAAGTAAGGCACTCTGTTTAGGTAGCCTTGGAACCACTACACTGGAATTGGAGTATTTGACAGTACTTCTGGTTTGTTTGTTTTTTTTTTTTTGCTTTTTGGGTCACACCCAGCAATGCTCAGGAATTAGTCCTGGCTCTGCACTCAGGAATTACTCCTGGTGGTGCTCCAGGGGCCACATGGGATGCCGGGGCTCAAACCAGGGTCAGCTGCATGCAAGGCAAACGCCCTACCTGCTGTACTATCGCTCTGGCCCCTACTTTTGTTTGTTGATTTGGGGGGCACAACCAATGCTCAAATCCCAGTAACTGAGGGACTCCTACTAGAGAAGTGCTCAGGAGTCACCCCCTGATGGTGCTCAGGGAACCATGTGGTGCTGGGGATCAAACTGAGGTCTCCCTGAGCACAGGGCATACACTCAGCCCACTGAGCTACCCTGTAACTTTGTATTTTTCACTAAAGGAATTTTCTCTGCCTTGCTTTCTGGAACCCTCCATGCAACTTCACAATCTACCCAGTTCCTGCACATACACGAAAAACTGTTTATTAATCTATCAAGCTATATGTCTTTTTTTTTCCATTTCAGATTATGGCATGAGGGCGAGCCCAGCAACAATAAGGAAGAAAACTGTGTTGCCCTTGTCTATGATCAAGACAAATGGGCCTGGAAGGATGTTTCTTGTAACTTTGCAGCAAGTGGTATATGTAAGATTCCTAGTGCAACGCTTAACTAGAAAACATTCTGCTGTGAGACAGGAAAGAAGAACCAACTAGGACAGGGAAGAAAATACTACAGTCACCAGAATGGGGCATCATGATGAGTCTTCAAACATTTGTGGCCATGATGGTCTTACTTATTGTTTGTTTATTTCATTCAAGTTAATGTGTTTTTATATGGTGTTTCAATGGAAGAACCAATCTTTTCTGTTTTATTAATCCAGTTTTGTTGTTTTCAATTAAGTTTTATCAACTTTTTCCCTTGGTGATGTTTTAGGATATTTGCTTTTCAATAAGTGTCATGGGTCACATATGTAACAGAATGATTTAAGTAAGAAAACCCTAGTCATTCTTTCCTTTAGACAGGTTCTTAGCTGTTCAAATGCAAGGAGAGATCCCTCAATTAAAGCATGGCATTATATGGAACCAAAATAGCCCGAGTTTCTTAAACCTCATCTTATTTGATTATTCATTTTCAGACTTTTTCATAATTTCTGTTATTAGCCTGATGTTCTATAAGTAAGTTATATTTTTAAACAACAGCATCAAATAGCTCTAAATAATGGTATTACTCTTACAGGAAAACAAAAATCTACCTTTAAAGAAATTTACTTCTGGGTTCATCCTCAATATCTTCCCAAAGCAGGAATTCTCAAGCTGACTTAAGCTCTTTTTCTATTTATTACATTTGGATATTTGGGGATACAGCCGTTTGTGCTCAAGGCTTATTCTGGTTCTGTACTTAAGGACAACTCATGAAAAGGGGGGTGAGGGTTGAGGGGTGGAGTGGTGTCAGGTGGTCATATACAATGTCGGGGATCAAAGGTGACTGTGTGCAAGGCACACACAGTATCTCCTGTACTATTTTTCCCACTCTAAAATTCTTTTTGAATGAAAAAATCCTGTGTAGAGCACTTTTTACAAAACTCATTTTCACGCTGCTGATTCCTGACAGAAATAATACTTATGAATAAGAGAGGTGAAATGGATTTCCTCTGCATTGCAGGAAAGTTTCGAGGATGACTTCAGCAGATAGATAAAGGTGCTTAATTCTTGGAAGTAACAGACTTTTTATTGCTTCTGTGTACTTTTATCATATCAATTATTTTTGTTCTTTTTTGGGTCACACCCAGCAATGCTCAGGGGTTACTCCTGGCTCTGTACTCAGGAATTACTCCTGGTGGTGCTCGGGGGACCATATGGAATGCTGGGAATTGAATCCAGGTCAGCCACATGCAAAGCAAAGGTCCTACCTGCAGTGCTATTTTTAAATATAACAATTTTTATCATTTATCATTTTAAAATTATGTTTATGAAATATACAAAAATAAAGAAAGTTGTCAAATCTTTATTCCTTGGAAAACGCCTCAAGCACACCATTAAATAAGTTGATTATTTTTATATTAAAATCAGGAAGAATTATATTTTTAACTTATTTCTGTAAATTGTTCACCTTGGATCAAACTAGTTAGGAAGCCATCATTTTAACATTCTAAAAATAGGATTTTAACCTACAGTGTAAAAAGAAGGGAGAGAGTGAGAGAGAGAAAAGAAGAAGACGATGACGAAGAAGATGATGAAGATGATGAAGAAGATTAAGATGATGATGATAATGAGGAAGATGATGATGAAGAAGATAATGATGAAGATGATGATGATGATAATGAGGAAGATGATGAAGAAGATGAAGATAATGATGATGATGATGATGATGATGATAATGAGGAAGATGATGAAGAAGATGAAGATAATGATGATGATGATGAAGAATAAGAAGACAAAGATGATGATAAAGAAGAAGTAGTAATAGAAGAAGAAGATGATGATGATGATGATGATGATGATGAATAAGATGATGAAGACGAAGAAGAAGAAGAAGAAGGCAACATCTGGGTGGTCTGAGTCCACAGGTTTTTAATATTTGCTTTGTCTAAAACAGCTATTTTTATTTTTTTTAGAATCGCACTCAACGAATGCTCAGGGCTTACTCCTGGCTCTGTGCTCAGGGATCACTCCTGGCAGGGCTGGGGCAACCATATGAGTGCGAGAGATGAAACTCAGGTCTGCCTGTGCAAGGCCATTTTACACTACCAGCTGTAAAATGACTATTCTAATGAGAATTTGTGGGAGATCACATATACTGCCTGGGTGAAGGACTTATTGAGTTTATAGCATAAAGACTGGTCATAAACACAGTTGCAGGGTCTTGCCCTTTATGCCTGGAATCTCTCAGATCTTTCTCATTCTTGTGCTAGAGGAGCATGTTGTCCACAACGTAAGCCCCCATGCATCACCCCTGGTGGGCGTCGCAGTACCCCTACATGCTGCTTACCCCCATACTGTTGTCCATGTTGTGAAATTGGAATACTGTGCCCTGTTTCTTCAATATGTTTTGAATAAAAGCTGTGAGCAAGTGACTGTCCATAATACTTATCCCTTGAGCAATTGTAGATAGACAGCTCACCTTTCTCTGCAGATTTTCTGTGTTAAAGGAAATCTTTTCTTTTTTTTTTTGTGGGAGAATTTAAGTTTTAAAAAGTACACTATGAGTAAATTCATTGAGGTATTCAATAATATGAACTCTTTTTATGGCTTTTAGGTCACACCCAGCAATGAGGTTACTTCTGGGGTTACTTCTGGCTCTGTACTCAGGAATTATTCCTTGTGGTGCTCTAGGGACCACATAGGGGGCTGGGGATGGAACCCAGGTTGGCCACATTCAATACAAACACCCCACCCATTATACTATCACTCCAGCCTCTTTTTTAGAAAAGATATGTTTAATGTCATTTAACAAAGTCAATAAGCCATTTGGTGTAAGACACTAAATAAGAAATAAAGAGAAGAAAAGTGCCGGCCGCTGTAGAGACAGACTGGCAAGGCTGGGGGTGCAGGAGGCAAACTGGGGACATTGGTGGTGAGAAATGTGCATTGACTGATGAAGGGTCTGGGGTTGGAACATCGTGTGACTGAAACCTGATTATGAACAACTTTGTAACTGTGTAACTCGTGTGATTCAATAAAAATACCTTTAAAATATAAAATAAATAAGGAATACAAAGAACTTTTTCTTTAAAGTTAAAAAACTGCTGCCCTGGGGTGACCAGCCAGAGTATGCAGAGCCTCAGACCCAGCTGGGGGACCTGGAACTCGGCTCTCCCCTAGCTCAGCTGACCATGAGGTCCCCAGGAGGACAGATGAGTTTTGGGTGTTGGCCCATCACCTCTGGGGGTCCCGGAAGTAGTTGGATGAGACTCAAACATCACATTGGCCGCCATTTTCGCTGTCCGGACGCTGACCAGGAGGCCCATAAGTCACGTGGCTGCTTGCGCCACGCAGTCCATCAAACTAGTGGAAACAGTTATGTCCTTTAATGTACTGCATTCTATGATGTGTAGGAAAGGTAGGCAGGAGGGAGAGATAGAGAAGAGAGAAAAGATATACAGAACCTGACAAATAGTTGGGGTGTGGGAGGGGGAGGTGGGGACATTGGTGATGGGAGATGGGTTCGGGTGGAGGGATGGATGTTGGAACACTGTAGAATCAAGGCTCGAGCATGAGCATCTTGCAATTGTATGTCTAAAAGTGGTGTAATCAAAAAAAAAGTGGTGTAATCAAATTTTTTTTTAAAAATAAATTAAAAAAGCTAAAAAAACTGATGGAACCAAATCTAGCAACCTATATGTGACAATATATTGGTAGACCTAGTCAGTTTAGCATAATCGGAAGAATTGGAAATTAAAAAAATAGAACAAAGTTATCATTACTTGTAGACCATAACTATCCAATGAAAAGAAAAGTCAGACCAAAACTGTGAGCTGCATAAGCTTTAATTTTTCCAATAACCATATTGAAATATATATCTTCATTGTGATGATTTATTTAAACCAACAGCGTCCCAAATATTACCACTGAAATGTCATATAAAACTATTAGTGACATGCTTTATCTTGTTACAGTAAAATGCTCAAAACTCAAGTGTGTATATTACAATTCTTATCAGACCTCAACTAGAGCTAACACTCGGCGTGCAGTGACTAGGTTCTGGATAGCTTACAGTTTGTTGGACCTGGTTCTAAGTGCTGCCATGTACCTTATCCACATGACAGGGTATTATGCAATAAATGATGACAGCTGAGAAGTTCCGAGACTAATAGGAAGAACCCTTCATCCAGTATCATGCGTTAGAACAATCAGAGCTACTGAGTTCTATTTCCTTCTATCAAAGCAACACACTTTTGAAGTCCTGTTGAAGAAGGATCATGAGCTCCCTTTCTCTTGTGTAGGTGGTCACTGGTTTCAAGCTCTTGCACCTCCTCCTTTACTCATTTCAATTTTTCACTGGCTCTTGACGAGTTTTACTTTCAAAAGTTGCGTTGCTGGCATTTCACAAATTCAAACAAATAGAGGAAACAGGGCATATCATTCCAATTTTCCCTTGGATTTGAAGAGTCCCTGATGGCGACGCAGTCCTCAACCGTGGCCAGGTTGTTAGGCTCCCCACGTCCCAGAAGCTGGAAGAGAGTCACAGGAGAGTGGAAATCGCAACTACAGAAGGCAAAGGGAAGGGGACGTCCAGGCAAAGAGCATTTGTGTTATTTTGCAACTTCCTATCTTTGCTTTTGGTGTGTTTTGTTTGTTTACTTTATTTGGTTTGTTTTTTTTGGGGGTCACACCCTATGATGCTCAGAAGTTACTTCTCAGTCTGAGCTTAGGAATCACTCCAGACAGTCTTTGGGGGCAGTGTGGTATAAAAAGAATGAACTAGGCTGGGCCACCTGCAAGGCCACCACCTTAATCTCTAAACTATCTTTCTGTCTCTGTTACTCATTTTACTTGCTGTTTTCCCTTTATTCTTGAGATAGTGCTAGGAGGTGAGGACAGAAGATACTCATGTTTCTTTTCTTTCTGATTTATACCAACTGTTTTCCTTCTTTCCTCTAATATCACCAAGGATGACCCTGCATACCTCAGGAAGGGAAGGAAGTTGCTGATGACTTCTCTCAACCACAGTAAGACTTTAGCATTGGGGGTAGCGTTCAGAAGGAAATTACCTCAGAGACTTGTTGAAAGGTGTGTTATCGACCCATTTCCACTGACCCTCAACAACCTGGTCTGTCAATCCAATATAAAACTCTCTCTTTGGAGGCTTCCTGTGGAAAAGAAATTCCTGTGAAAGAAGCACACATGGGAAAAAATCAACAAAATCAATCATTTCAATTCTGAACAAATATTTTTTTTTGCTTTCTTTTGGGTCACACCTGATAAAGCTCATGGGTTACTCCTGGCTCTGAACTTAGGAATTCTTGTGATGTTCTGGGGTTACTCCTGACTTTGTACTCAGAAATTCCTCCTGGAGGTGCTCAGAGACCACATGGGATGCAGAGGATTAAACCCAAGTCAGCCACCTGCAAGGCTCCCCACTGTATTATTTCTCTGGTCTTTCAATTCTAAACAAATGTTAACGATGATTGTTCTTCAGAAAAAGTAGAATCTGGTTGAGGTCAGAGAGATAATACAGTAGGTAGGCATTTGCCTTGCATGCACCCAGCCTGGGTTCAATCCCATATGACAACCCCATTCCGCAGCATCACCAGAAATAATTTTTGACTGCAGAGCCAGGAATAATCTCTGAGTACCACTGAGGGTAATGCCTAAACAAAAACAAGCAAACAAAGGTATACACTGTTTAGAGAAATACATGGGGGTTCTGAAATTATAAGATCATAGGGGATTTTCTCCTGACATTTTATTGGCTCTGAAGTTTGGTAGAGGTTTTTCTTTGGTTATTCTAATCAACATTAAGCTATTATCTTATGTTGTATGCCAAATTATATTATAATATTATACTACAATATTAAACTTACTATTAATTTAATTAAAATAATAAAAATCAATATAACTTAATGTTATATTATAATTATACTATTATATTATAATTATAATTTTCTAAATAAGGAATGCTCAGTTATTCTAACTTTACTTCAACTTGATTTTAAATTATGCACTTTGGTATATTTTATATAACCTTTTTATCATCTTCATTTCTTTATTTTTATTTATTTATTTACTGTTCCTTGGAACATACGATGAAAGGGGCTTCGGTGGTGTCAGTGTCCTTGTCAACAGGAACCTGGCCATGAGCATTAGCCATTCATTTGTTAGTCATTTGTTAGGCATTCATTTTAATGCCTAACAAACTGGATAGTACAATTACACTTGAAGAGGTGTGGCCCACTGCTAGCAGTTTCTATCTTCGTTGTCTATGCACCAAGATCCACATACAAAAAGAAGTAATTGGAAATTCTACATGGAACTGGAGGAGTTTTATAAAGAACATCACACCTTCTACAAGATCATAGTTGGTGATTTTAATGCCAAGATAGGACCCAGAATATCTGCTGAAGGACTCCACATTGGGACCCATGGCCTAGAATGGAACGAACAGGGTGAGAGACTGAGTTCATCATGTCCACCAAGACCATTCATGGAAACTCAAGTTCCAGAAGGCAGAATCGAAACTATGGACATGGGAATCTCCTGGCGGACAGTTCCACAATGAAATTGACCACATCATATTCAATCGTCAGTTTTGTCTGACCGATGTGTCGTCCCAAAATTCCAAACAGGGTCAGTCCACCGCCTCCTTTGTGCAAAATTCTACTTCACGCAATGGGGAGAAAAGGCTGCAAAGTTTAAGAAGAGCACTCCCAGAATGACCACCAATTGGGAAGTCTTTGGCACCATTGTGGCAACATGGGAAGATGCCATCATTGAAAACATTGATGAAGAATACAACTGACTGGTTCAGCACCTCCATGATTATGCAAAGAATGCCGAGAGAGAAAAAGACACAAAAGGATGCCTGTCTTCAAAAATTCTCAAGCTCATTCACCAACTTGGCAAGGTGCAAGCCTCAGGCGACCATATGCTGTCTAAGCTCTCAAAGCAGTGCAGAGAAGTGATAAAGGAAGACCTCAAAGAGAGAAGTGCAGAAATACTGGCCTATGCAGCAGAAGCCAGGAAAAGCATTCGTAATGCCCGCCTGTCCTTCGCCAACTATAAGACAAAGATGACTGCCCCTCCAATGTCCTGATGGATAGATCACATCTTCCAGAAAGGCAATGGAGAACATTATCCATGACTTCTATTTGGATCTCTTTGATAGCCACTGACATTCATGACATGGACAACTATCATCCCACCTGCCTGTTTTCCATCACCTACAAGCTGTTCACTCAAGTCATCCTGAGCAGGATTGGCAGAACATTAGATGAAGGACAACCACGCGAGCAAGCTGGCTTCGCAAAAGGATTCAGCACAATCGACCATATCCACATGGTAACCAAGCTCATTGAGGTTTGTAGGGAGTTCAAGATGCCGCTCTGTCTCACGTTCATTGATTTTAAAAAAGCCATGAGAGATATGCCAGACCCACAGCTCCATCAGCATCCCTGGGAGAGTTCCAGACCCAACCACTCCAGGCCTACAGCTGCACCACTCAGCCCCACGTGAAAGCAACCCATGGAGCTGATCTCCGGCGATTGGTAAGGGACTCAGCCAACCCCTGGCCGAGTCCAACATTGCTCCAAGGGTTTGCTCACACGTGCAGGGAGGGGCCACGCTGGCCAGACTTGGAGTGGGATTTGGGCTCCTCTGCCCTTTCCTCCACCTCCACACCAGCTACCCCAGAAGAGAGACATGCCAGACCCACAGCTCTGTTGGCATGCGGCTGCCCTGCGGCTGCACAACTGTCTTAGATAGTCCTAGGTTAGGCTTAGGTCCTTCCCAGGATATTTCACATTTATACACTGTATACAGTACTAGGCAGGTTCTAGTTGTGACCTGTTATCCCAGTCAGCCTAGCAGGAAGCCAGAGCAACTCCCACACCATAAGGTCAGTCATTTTCAACATCCAGACTCCACAGCTCCTCAGAGCTTCACTCAAGAGAAAACCTGATCTATCCCCTTTGAGTTTCATCAGTAAATCCTCAAGATTTACTCTCAGTAGAAGGCTAGAGCCTTCTACTGAAAGTATACCACCTACACTGCAGAGCCCTGGCAAGCTAGCCATGTTTTTATTTGATATTCCAAAAAACAGTAACAATTATGGACCTCATTCCCATGACCTAAAGGACTGGTTTGAGGATTTTCCTGTCTTGTAGCAAGCAGATGCCCCTGGGGTACTTTGCTTGCAACAGAAGGACATATGGAGATGTTACTGGTGCCCGCTCTAGCAAATCGATGAACAACGGGTAGACAAGTCAAGTGATACAAGTGATTGATTCTGTGGAGACTGAAGCGGTCATCGAAGCCCTAGCCAAACAGGGCATTCAAACCCAATACATCAAGATCCTTTGTGAGCTGTATTACGGATTCACCACCAGTATCTCACCATTCTACAAGGGAAGTGATCATTGATGTCAAAATAGGGGTATGGCCATTTCACCAAAACTCTTCAGTGCCACCCTCGAGAACACCATGTGACAATTAGAATGGAGAAGGAATGGGAGTGAAGATAAATGGTCGGCAACTACACCACCTACGCTTTGCTGCTGATGACATCGTTCTAATAACATCAAACATTAGCCAAGTGGCACAAATGCTGGCCGACTTTGACAGAGAATGTGGAAAGATAGGTCTACAGCTGAATCTCAACAAACAATGTTCATGAAAAATGAATTAGTTCCAAAGGCCTCATTCACTCTCAACAGAACAAACATCTGTGAATGCAGCAGTTATGTGTACCTAGGTAAAAAAACTCAACATGATAAGTGGCCTAAAACCTGAGCTGCGCGGGAGGAAGGGAACGGCATGGAACACCTTCAAGAGCATTGAAGAAATAGCCAAAAGGACAAAGAACCTCCAGCTCCGGGCACATCTCTTCGACTTCACCATTCTCCCTGCATTAACATATGCCTCAGAGACCTGGGCCCTATGAAAGCAGGATGAGAATGCTATTCGGTCTCCCAAAGAAGAATCGAAAGAGCTATGCTTGGAATATCACTCCTCACTCAAGTGAGAGAAGGAATCCAGAATTCTGATCTCTGTCACTGTTCCAGAGTCAGGGGATGCTGTCTCGTTTGCCAAGGCATCAAAAATCAGATGGGCTGGACATGTAATGCGATTTGGAGACAACCGCTGGACTAGAGTCATTACCGACTAGATCCCATGGGACATCAAAAGATCACGTGGCCGTCCACCTACAAGATGGTCAGACTTCTTTGTCAAGACCCCGAATGAATGGTTTGAGGCTCTTTTTATTCCTGAAGCAAGCAGATACCATTTTGCTAAACTGGCATGTGATAGGGTCAAATGGAAATGTTACTGGCTCCGCTCAAGCAAATCTATGAACAATGGGATGTCAAGTGATCAAGCGATATATTTATTTATTTATTCATTTATTTACTGCTTTTTGGGTCACACCTGGCTCTGCACTCAAGAATTATTCCTGTCGGTGCTCAGGGGCTAGTATGGGATGCCAGGGATTGAATCCAGGTAGGCCTTGTGTAGGCAAATGCCTTACCCACTAGACTATTGCTCTGCCCTCTTTATTTTTTAATTGCTTTAGTTTTGTGGTATATTTATATATCTGTAAACCATTAAACCAATAAAAAACACCCCAGCACAGGAAGGAATGTCTCAATAACTCATTCAAAGTTTGTCAGCTGCATCTTGTAGTGATGACTATCTATATCTAAACCAAAGTATTACTTTTCACCTCTAAAAGGTAATAGGCAATACTTGCTTGCCCTCTTTCATCTGATACATTCATAAGCAATGGGTGTTGGAATATTGTATAACTGAAACTGAATTGTGAACAACTTTTTGACTGTATCTCACGATGATTCAATTAAAAAATACAATAAATTTATAAACATTGATAATTCCAAAATACTCTTTCATGTGCTTGCCTCCTGCATTAGTAAAAAGAAGAACTGACATAGAAATTCCTTCTTTTCTTAGGTTCTTCTAATAACTAAAAATTAAAATAGACAATTGGTATAAGGAAATATGCATGGCTTGGATTTTAGCTTGATCATTTAACATAAAGTATCTACATGGAAAATTTGTGGCAAAAGGTCTGGATCTTATGAAGAACATTACACTGGCCCCGGAGGAAGCTCTACTTACTTGCTCTTCCAGACTGTTGATAACCACCAGGTGAGCATCCATGTCTGAACAGTTTTTTAAACTTAATGCCCAGGTCAAGGTGTTAGTAGAAAAGAAATAACAGCTGGATTGAAAATGTACCCATTTCAATGGACAACAAGTCTGGGCAGAATCTGGGAGAAAAATAGATCCTGTGAGTGAAGAAAAAAGTATAAAATAAAAAAACAGAGTATGAAAACATTCAGTCGAGTCAATGAATTCACCCCTTATAGCCATAATATTGGGAACCCCTTTATGTCCTACAGCTTAGTATCCAAACTAAGCAGTTTCCTTTTTTTTCTTTTTTGGGTCACACCCAGCCATGCTCAGGGCTCTACACTCAGGAATTACTCCTGATAGTGTTAAGGGGCCATATGGGATGCTGGGATGGAACCCAAGTTGGCTGCCTGCAAGGCAAATGACCTAAATGCTGGACACTTCCTCCAGACCCCAACTAGCAATCTCTATGTTAATAAAAATATCTCTTGTCTTTGAGATATGATCCTTTATTTTCTATATGTTAGGGCTAATAATGAAAGTATCTAAGCAATCTATTCTATTAAAAGAAAACGCAATTATGTGTTCTCAGACACCTGAAAATCAGGGAATTTGTGTTTTATCTTAACAATGCCTAAGCAAGCATCTCTCATGTTGTCCAAACAATGCACCCTCAACATAAACCTCCCAACTAGTTGAACATATAACCATAATTATTTGGGCTAAAGTGTTTACAATTCATTAAATAATAAAAAGGGCAATGTTAACTGATTTAATAACAAGGCAATTATAAGTCAATGAATCGGTTACTTTTCTAGTATTGATAGTACTTTGCTAAGACTTGGAGCAAAAGTCTATGTGAGAGCATGGGAAGTACATTTCTGAGGTATTTCTAAATTTCATATGACATAGATACAGTTATAGATATAGTTATAAAGTTATAATTATAGCTAGAGATAAGGATATAGATAAGGATATAGGCATAGATATAGATAAGATATAGATAAGGATATTGGTATAGATAAGGATATAGGCATAGATAGATAGATAGAGATAGAGATAGAGATAGAGACAGAGACAGAGACAGAGGTAGAGGTAGAGATAGATAGAGATAGAGACAGAGGTAGAGGTAGAGAGAGATAGAGATAGAGAGAGATAGAGATGGAGATAGAGATGAGATAGAGATAGAGATAGAGAGAGATAGAGATAGAGAGAGATAGAGATAGAGATAGAGATAAGAGATAGAGATAGAGAGATAGAGAGATAGAGATAGAGATAGAGATAGAGAGATAGAGATAGAGATAGAGATAGAGGTAGAGATAGAGACAGAGGCAGAGATAGAGATAGAGATAGAGACAGAGATAGATGTATCTTTTTCTTCCCTCATTTGGAAGCAGGTGCTGCAATGGAAAAAATGCAATCCTGGGTAAAACCTCCTACTTCCAGATGTACTGTTTAGATATATACCTCAAATTTATTTTTAAAATATACTATGTTTACTCGATTTTTTACTTCAATGTTAATTGCATTATAGTCTTATCATTTCACCCACCCCTCATCTTTCTTTTTGCACGGGAAAGAATTTCCATTTTAGTGGGAAAAACAAGACATAGGCTAACTGCTAATTCCCAAATCAATAAAGAAACTGAAAAGGTTGGTATCAAAATCTTGAGCTCCACATTTGTGAACTGTTATACCTGATTCATTTCTGTAGCAATAAAACTCCAAATCCTCCTGTGGGGGAACTTTGGCTCGTCACATGACTGAAAGATGTGGTATGTTACTGTGTGGAAAGAGGGGCACAGTTAAAGTGACTCTTCTGATAAAAAATAAAGTTTATAGAATTATCACATGATCCAGCAGCTACATGTCTAGACATTTATCCCAGGAACATAATTTTTCTTTGCTTTTTGGTTCACACCCAGCAATACTCAGGAGTTATTCTTGGCTCTGCACTCAGGAATTACTCCTGCTGGTACTCAGCGGGACTATAGGGGAAGCCAGAGAATTGAACCCGGGTCGGCTGCATGCAAGGCAAACACCCTACCCGCTGAACTATCACTTTGGCCCCTAGGAACATAAATTTGAAAAGATGCATGTATATCTATGCTCATTGTCATGATAATTACAAGAGCCAAGACCTGAAAACAACCCACGTCCTCAATGACAGACAAGTGTGTAAGAAAGTTGAGTCACATACATATATACACATACATATATGTAATATATATATCATTGTATATGCACGCACACCTACAATGGAATATGACAGCCATTAGAAGAATACAAACTTTTTTTTGCTACAACATAAGCAAACAGGAGGTATTTCTAGTAAGCAAATGAATCAAGTGAAAGATAAATACTGAACTCACTCAATAGTGGAATATGAAGAAATAAAACATGGAAATAGCAATATCTTTTGATAGTAGATCCTCCCTAACTGTGGTTTGCCAAAAGTTGGGGCTGGAGTGGGGAGTGGGAGAATGAGTGTGCTGAAAAGTTGCATTGGATTTTATTGCAGGAATGTGTCAGTGAAGGGGATGGGAGTGCATGGTAACATCGTACCTCTAAAGGGATATAAACATTTACACTCTTGAAATCTGGTGTTACCACAATAAAAATAAATGAAAGCTTATTTTTCAAGTTTTTTAAATAATTATAAAAAAGTTCTTCTGTAAACCTGCCAATAATCATTATAGTTTCTTACTATCTGCTATTCCTTCTGTGTGGAGAGAATGGAGATTTTCATACTCAAAAGAAGAGGGAATTCATTTCTCACGGTGTGCCCTGATTCTATAGATGAAGACACTTGATTTCAGGGGGAAACAAAAGCCCAGAGAAAACAACTGTGCTTGTTACTTTTATAATATTACAGAGCATACATATTAGTGTCTTTGTCTTGCCATAACAAAGAGGTTGCTCATGTTTCAAACTAGGTGGTAGGTTCCATTAATGACTGGGATGCAGAGTTAGCAGTGGTTGGGGGGGGAGACACTCAAGGCCCCTACAGACAGGGTAAATGTTCACCATGGAAAAGAATGTGTCAGAGGTCACTGCAATGTGGCAACAATTCTGTATTGAGGTTTGGGAGCTTAAGGAATTGCCTGGAAATATATATAAGGGTAAACATAAAATAGAAATATCCCTCACGGGAGGATAGAACCCAATAGCAACAAGGAATAATTTGCTCTAATTTTAATAGGGTAGATAGAATTTGAGCGTCAGAACTCACCAACACATTTGATGATAAAGCAGGAGCTGTGCAGCAGGATGGAGACCCCAGCAACAGCCCAGAAGAACACCTGGGAGGAGAAGCATTGTCTTTCTGTAGAGACACAAATAGAGTTAACTGTCCCAAAGAGAGATACACAGTGATGATAGGACCAAGGAGGGGGTGGACCCAAGCAGTGCTCAGGATCCTCGGGGCCACTTTTTGAGGCTACTCAGCCCCGCCAACCCCGCCTGAGTGTTGAATATTAAGGTCAAAGATGCGGTGCCTCTTTGGTCTTGTGATAACACCCAGGTCACCTCGGCAGTGCTGTGGAGGTTGTTGGGGGGCCATGTGACACAGGAACCTGAGTTTCCAAGCTTTCAGAGCATGTGCCTAACCCACATACTAAATCCCCAGCCTTGCATGCGTTTCTTATTCATCCTTGCTTCCTTCTCCCTCCCACCACCTTGTCTGTGTTGAGTACTTCTCAAACATCAGGGTACGGTGGCTTTATTTGGAAGGGCTGGCAAAAGCACCATAATCAGGCCTTACTCCAAGTTAAAAATTCTGTAGCTCTGGTATAAACTAACATGTGATCTGGGGCCTGTAATTCTAGAATCACATAGATAAATCATTACTAATTCTATTGACTATAGATACTAAGTTATTGACTGATAGAAGGACAGTTTTCCTTCCACTTCCAGATTTTCCCTTTTTCATAATTTTCTCTGCCTTTCCTTCTCACCCTCTCTTATCCTTCTCATCACTACTGTTCTCTTTTTCACAGTCTTTTTTTCTTAAGTTCTTGGTCATTCAGAAAAGCCCATCGACAGCATCAAGCATTTCTCCTCCCTCTCAATATACATTTATTATTATTAATTTATTTTTTTGGTTATTAGATAAAGTGGTAACAGTGACAATACAAGGGAAAGAGTGGGGGATTACAGGAAGGGTTGAAAGAGTAATCCGAGAGTTTCCAGGCATAGCAATCCTTCCAGTGTGACATTCCTCCTTTTTATTTTCTGACTGTTTCTATGTCTCTCTGACTATCTTTTACATTATTGAATACATTTTCATGTCCTGTCCTCACTTAGAGCTTTTCTCCACCCTGCATCCCGATCTACTCAAGGGCTGCAATGCTACAATGGAAACTGAAAGAGCCGGCTAACGCTTTGTATGCTGCAACCCCAGGTTCTGTCCCTGGTACCAGGCAGTTCCCGGTGCACCCTAGAGTGGCTCCCAAACCAAACCAAACCCCCCAAAGTCTTTTTGTAAAGGGAGAGTTACAAATTTTACCTGTATTTTGTGATGTAGATGACTGGAGGGAATTCATTCTAAACTTTTTCTCAATCTCTCATTCTCTCTTCTCAGTGAATTCAGGAGTTTTGTGTTGGTGAGAGTCAAAGAAAGTAAATCCCCAACAATTTATTTTAAGAACTTCAACACTAAGAAACAAAAAAATAGTTAAAAATGTAATAGCTATGCCGCAGTTCTTGGCACACGTCAGGATTTCCTCTCTTGCACAAGGAAGACTAGTGAGTTTACTAAGCACAAAGTTGCTCTCTGGCAACAATTAGAGGAAGTGATGAAATGGGATCAACACCAATAGGCTAAAGCCCTGGAAATACAAGGAGTTAAAATTATTGTTTAGGGGCTGGAGAGATAGCACAGTGGGTAGGGCACTTGCCTTGCATGCAGCCAACCTGGGTTCGAGTCCCAGCATCCCATATGGTCCCCGAGCACCATCAGGAATTATTCCTGAGTCAGGAGTAAACCCTGAGCATTGCCAGGTGTGGCCTAAAAAAATGAATAAAATCATAGTTTAATTTAGCTGGGTACAATTGATCTTCCTTTCCATCTAATTCATCCCTCTAGATCCCCTTGGCACTGTGGAGCCTGCCTCCTCTGTGCTCCGGCCCTTCTCCTAATCTGTACCATGAAACTGAGACAAGCTGCAAGTCTTCACAACGCCGAGAGTCCAGAGCTGGGCAATAAATCAGTGTGTTTATACGTCAGCACGCAGGCTGTGAGGTGTAGAATCTCTGCCCCTCCTAGCATCTTCTTGGGTCAGTTGAGGTGACCTAATTACATCAGATTAATGGGAAAAAAGAGGAAATTTCATTACATATATATGGAGAATGGACTTGGATGTAGATACTAAAGAAATGGGGGAAGTGAAATGGGGTGTGTATATAGAGATATGGAAAAGAGTAGGTGTTGGGGTTTCAACAGGGACTCACATGATGAGACAGGATGACTCACACGGCAACACGAGATGCTCTACCGAGATGTCTGTCTGGCCACATAGAGAAGTTTAGGCAATAGGAAAGTTATTTCTCACTTAATAATGTCCCGGTTCTGGGCTGTGTCCTTGTTTTTGATTCTTCTAAATAATGAAAGGAATGATAACCGCTTCTCATGGATCTGCAGGGCCTCAGCTGACATAAGTTTTTAATGATCCACGTAACAAAGTATTTATAGCTTGGGAAAGTTCCGATACAGCATCTTTTGTTTTGGGTTACACCTAGCAGTGCCCAGGGCTTACTCCTGGCTCTGCACTCAGGAATCACTCCTGATGGTGCTCAGGGGACTATATGGGATGCCAGGGATTGAACCGGGGTCGGTGGCATGCAAGGCAAGTGCATTACCCACTGTACTATGGCTCCACCCTACTAGCAACAGCATCTTGAAGGAGGGTTAACCTTCAGGATGGGGTTTCAACAAGGACTCACAGGATGAGACAGGATGACTCACCACGGCGAACACAAGATGCTCTACTGAGATGTCTGTCTGGTCAATTTAGCAACGTGAAATTCCTGGCATTTTTGAGGGATTATTTTTATGTTTGGAACTTTTAAACATTTAAAGTTAAACATCGTGGTTTCCAAAAGCTGTTCAAATACAGATGTTTCTGTATTCCAACACCAGGTTCAGTGTTCCAACAGCCATCTCAAAGGGACTTTTCATTGTTGTGATGATATATTTCTCAGTTTCTTCTGTAATCTCTATTTTATAGTTAAATAGATTTATTAACAAATGTGTATAAAATATACATATGTATAATAAAGTATTGCACATTTAATTTATTTTTAATAAACACGTCATTTTGACCAGAAGAATACAAATTATTAAATGATAACTCATAATGGCTACAGTAAATTATTAATTCTGATCAATCAATAACAAAATGCAAATAAAAGAATATATATTAGTAATGGTAAGAATTATCATTGTAACAGTATTAGTAATGCTCTACTCTGCAGCTAATGAAATATTAAATTTAATTCTACTTTGCCAAGCAAAACATAGGTTTTTTTTTTTTTTTTGATCACTTGAATCCCGTTATTCATCGATTTGCTCGAACGGGTGCCAGTAACATTTCCATTGGACCCTATCACGTGCCAATGTAGCCCAATGGCATCTGGTTGATTCAGGAATATGAAGAGCCTCAAACCGTTCCTTCAGGGTCTTGACAAGGAAGTCTGACCATCTTGTAGGTGGGCGACCACGTGATTTTGACATCCCGTGGGATCCAGTCGGTAACTGGCTCTAGTCCAGCGGTTGTCTCCAAATCGCATTACATGTCCAGCCCATCTGATTTTCGATGCCTTGGCGAACGAGACAGCGTCCCTGATTCTGGAATAGCGACGGAGGTCAGAACTCGGATTCCTTCTCTCACTTGAGTGAGGCGTGATATTCCAAGCATAGCTCTTTCGAGTCCTCTCTGGGAGACCCGAATAGCATTCTCATCCTGCTTTCGTAGGGCCCAGGTCTCTGAGGCATATGTTAATGCAGGGAGAACGGTGGAGTCAAAGAGATGTGCCCGGAGCCAGAGGTTCTTTGTCCTTTTAGCTATTTCTTTGATGCCTTTGAAGGCATTCCATGCCGCTCTCTTCCTCCTGCACAGCTCAGGTTTTAGGTCGTTCATCATGTTGACTTCTCACCTAGGTACACATAACTGCTGCATTCAGAGATGTTTGTTCCATTGAGAGTGAATGGGGCCTCTGGAACTAGTTCATTCTTCATAAACATGGTTTTCTTTAGATTCAGCCGTAGACCTCTCTTTCCACATTCTCGGTCGAAGTCAGCCAGCATTTGTGCTGCTTGGCTAATGTTTGGTGTTATTAGAACGATGTCATCAGCGAAGCGGAGGTGGTGCAGTTGCCGACCATCTATCTTCACTCCCATTCCTTCCCATTCTAATTGTTGTATGATGTTCTCGAGGTGGCGCTGAAGAGTTTTGGTGAAATGGTATCACCCTGTCGAACCCCTCTTTTCACATTAATGATCACTTCTTTGTAGAATGGTGAGATCCTGGTGGTGAATCCGTAATACAGCTCACAAAGGATCTTGATGTATTGGGTTTGAACACCCTGTTTGGCTAGGGCTTCGATGACTGCTTCAGTCTCCACAGAATCAAAGGCTTTCTCTAAATCAATGAACGTGAGACAGAGTGGCATCC
>JAJIBD010000340.1:0-63243 GCA_021461705.1 Cryptotis parvus
ATTCATTTGTAAAATGAACTAACTACATTATAATCTGATCCTTTTGGTAACTCTGTAGAAAATAGGTTGGGGCTAGGGTAAAAATAACTGCATGCAAACTGCACAAATACAGTGTCAGAACCCAACATCACAAGTTAAGCTGAAAACCAAACCCCTGACTTCAAAGACAAGACATACAACATTAGTAAAGAAGAGGTCATATAAAAGTTTTGATCCTAGGGGCCGGAGAGATAGCCCAGCGGGTGGGCGTTTGCCTTGCACGTAGCCAGCCTGTGCCAGCCCAATCCCATATGGTCCCCGAGCACCACCAGGAGTAATTCCTGAGTGCAGAGCCAGAAATAACCCCTGAGCGTCGCGGGTGTGACCCAAAAAGCAAAAAAAAAAAAAAAAAAAAAAGTTTTGACCATATCCACACAGTAACCAAGCTCATTGAGGTTTGTAGGGAATACAAGATGCCGCTCTGTCTCACGTTCATTGATTTAGAAAGCCTTTGATTCTGTGGAGACTGAAGCAGTCATCAAAGCCCTAGCCAAACAGGGTGTTCAACCCCAATACATCAAGATCCTTTGTGAGCTGTATTACGGATTCACCACCAGGATCTCACCATTCTACAAAGAAGTGATCATTAATGTGAAAAGAGGGGTTCGACAGGGTGATACCATTTCACCAAAACTCTTCAGCGCCACCCTCGAGAACATCATGCAACAATTAGAATGGGAAAGAATGGGAGTGAAGATAGATGGTCGGCAACTACACCACCTCCGCTTGCTGATGACATCGTTCTAATAACACCAAACATTAGCCAAGCAGCACAAATGCTGGCTGACTTTGACTGAGAATGTGGAAAGATAGGTCTACAGCTGAATCTAAAGAAAACAATGTTCATGAAGAATGAACTAGTTCCTGAGGCCCCATTCATTCTCAATGGAACAAACATCTCTGAATGCAGCAGTTATGTGTACCTAGGTTGAGAAATCAACATGATGAACGACCTAAAACCTGAGCTGTGCAGGAGGAAGAGAGCGGCATGGAATGCCTTCAAAGGCATGGAAGAAATAGCTAAAAAGGACAAAGAACCTCCAGCTCTGGGCACATCTCTTTGACTCCATCGTTCTCCCTGCATTAACATATGCCTCAGAGAACTGGGCCCTACGAAAGCAGGATGAGAATGTTATTCAGGTCTCCCAGAGAGGAATCGAAAGAGCTATGCTTGGAATATCACGCCTCACT
Organism: Cryptotis parvus; assembly: GCA_021461705.1. Taxonomy (NCBI): domain Eukaryota; kingdom Metazoa; phylum Chordata; class Mammalia; order Eulipotyphla; family Soricidae; genus Cryptotis; species Cryptotis parvus. The sequence goes on from JAJIBD010000340.1 coordinate 1,231, forward strand.
CAAGTAAGAGAAGGAATCTGGAGTTCTGACCTTCGTCGCTATTCCAGAATTAGGGACGCTGTCTCGTTTGCCAAGGCATCGAAAATCAGATGGGCTGGACATGTAATGTGATTTGGAGACAACCACTAGACTAGATCCATTACCGACTGGATCCCATGGGATGTCAAAAGATCACGTGGCCGCCCACCTACAAGATGGTCAGACTTCCTTGAAAGACCCTGGAAGGAACGGTTTGAGGCTCTTCATATTCCTGAATCAACCAGATGCCATTGGCAACCAGACACATTGGCACGTGATAGGGTCCAATGGAAATGTTACTGGCACCCGCTCGAGCAAATCGATGAATAACGGGATTCAAGTGATTCAAGTGATTCAAGTGATTTAGTAAAATATAAGAGTACCAAGAAAAAAAAACCCAAACATATTTACATCAAGAAACAATGTATTTAAAACTGTAAGAACAATAAAAAATATATCCACTTTCTCCACAATTAAAAATATGGTTTGTGGGGCCGGAGCGATAGCCCAGAGGGTAGGACGTTTTCCTTGTACGCCGGCCGGCCCCTGCCTGCCTGGGTTCAATCCCTGGCATCCCATGTGGTCCCCTGAGCACCGCCAGGAGTGATTCTTGAGTGCAGAGCCAGGAGAAGCCCCTGAGCATTGCCGGGTGTGACCCAAAAAATCAAAATAAAAAAAAAATATGGTTTGAGATGACCTTATCATAGCAATTAGGCAATAAGAAGAAAAAAAGGAACTTATTAAGGAAAAGAAGGGTTACCATCTTGTATTTGTAGATGACAAAATCTAATACATGAGAGACCTTAAGGAGTTTACCAAACAACAACAGCAAACTCTTAGAAACAATAATACATAATAGTCAACTACAAATCAATACACAAAATTCTGTTGTATTTTTACATGCGATTTATGAACTAGAAAAGAATGAAATAGAAAAAGACAATTCCATTTCAAATAATGTACTAAAACATAAAATGCACAGGAAACTCTTTGTAAAAGTATGCGAAAGACTTCAACATTTAAAACTGTGTCGCATGTAAAGAAATAGAATAGGATGCCAAGAAATAGAAACATATTCATGCTCGTGGATTAAAATAAAGATATTGGAAAAAATGAGGGGGTGGGTGGAATATTTACTGTAATATGGGCTGGACATGTAATGCGATTTGGAGACAACTGCTGGACTAGAGCCATTACCGACTGGATCCCACGGGATATCAAAAGATCACGTGGCCGCCCACCTACAAGATGGTCAGACTTCCTTGTAAAGACACTTGAAGGAACGGTTTGAGGCTCTTCATATTCCTGAATCAACCAGATGCCATTGGGCTACATTGGCACGTGATAGGGTCCAATGGTAATGTTACTGGCGCCCGCTCGAGCAAATCGATGAATAACGGGATTCAAGTGATCAAGTGATCAAGTGATTGGAAAAATGACCCATGTTTTTTCTCATTTTTATGAGGATTGCATATATTGAATGCAATCTCAATAAAAATTCCAGTGATATTATTCAAGGATTTAAAACAAGTGCTGTTAATATTTATATGAAAAGTTCACTTCCCTCACTGTCTATCACTGTCACTGTCTTCCCGTTCATCATTGATTTACTCGATTTACTCTAGCGGGCACCAGTAACATCTCCATATGACCTGTCTCACTTCCCCTCAATTGTCAAAAAAATTCTGAGAAAAAGGATGGAATTATTGCATTTACTTACTTTAAATTATATGATAAACCTATATTGTCAAAACTGTGTGATACTATAATAAAGGCAGACTTTCAGATAAAAAAAATGGAAAAAAAATATATTTCTATTAACTTAAAATTGTAACTCTGATACTATATTTTCTCCCTGATTGTTTTGTTTTCTTGCAATTAGTTCTGTGATGCATTTCCAATAATAATTGATCTCTTGCCTGGACCACACCGAACACTCTTTAAATACTGGGAAAAATTGAAATTGTTCATTGCTCAAGTGGTTGAAAACCACAGGAGAGACTGGAATCCTGCTGAAACAAGGGATTTTATTGATGCTTATCTCAAGGAAATGGAAAAGGTGAGGAAACTAAAGTCATTCTTATGTTTTATTCTTAAAAATGAAATTGGGATAAACTAGTTTTTTATTTATGTGGTAACAAATTATGACAAATTTGGTGGCTTAAACCAACCTTCATTTATTTTCTCATAATTCTGGGGACCAGAGTATGAAACTGATTTCACTGGGATAATGTTAGTGTTAGTAAGACTGGGACTTCTCAAGACTTTAGGGAAAAGTTGCTTTCTGAATTTCTAAATCTCTAGGGAGATGCCTATAGTCCTTAGCTAAGACCTCTTCCTATGACTTAGAGAGCCAGTATAATTATCATCCTTGCAGCATAGAAACTTAGTTTGATATCGTCTCATTTGGTTATTTTTGTTGTACTTTCTTAGTCAATGGGGTGCAATCTTTTCCACTTCTACTGCTCTCTCACTCTGCTCTTACTCTGCTCTCATCTAAAGTAGCTGTACTCATGGGGGAAAATAACAAGCAACCCTTAAATTACTGTTTTATTATTAGCGTGAACATTACCTCCCACTACTTACAGTCAAAAGTGAAGAATACAAGAGCTGAATTGAACACAACAGTTCAGCCTCAAAACCTGAATTAGACTTCCATCTTCCTCCTTTATTCATTTTCCAACATTAGAGAAATTCAGGGATAAAGTCTAATTCTCTGTCTATCTTTGAACTGAGTAATCCCTATGGCTGAGTAATTAACTGAGTAATCGCTCTGGCTAATATGTACACAAAGTAATAAAGTCTTGGAACAAGTATATCACCTATCATCTAGTATATCATGCTGATCACAGCCCGGCTCATGAGATCCACCCTGCTGCAGTCTTTTTTTTAATCCGGCCCAGGTATGCTGATCCAGAGACAGACATGGGGCAGAGCCTCACTGGCTCTCACTGTGCCCAGCCGCTCATGAGGTTCCTGGGAGGGATGGCAGGTTCTAGCCCTGGCCCGCCATCCCAGCAGAGCCTCACAACAAGCCAGCCGACCCCCCCACTCCATGAGGACCTCCATTTTCCACATTCGGACTTCCTCCTCATAAGAACTCCACCCAGCAGACCAGCCTATCACAGCCCGGCTCATCGAGATCCACCTTGCTGAAGTCTTAATCCAGCAAACGGCCGCGCGGTTCATCAATAAATGCTGGATTTTGAGATGACTACAAGAGTATCTACCCACACGGCAGAGCCTGGCAAGCTACCCGTGTCGTATTTAATATGCCAGATACCAGTAACAATTATAGACCTCATTCCCATATCCTGATGGAATGGTTTGAGGCTCTTTATGTTCCTGGAGCAAGCAGGTTCCCTTGGACTCTACCTGCATGAGACAGGTCATATGGAGATGTTACTGGTGCCCGCTCGAGCAAATCGAAGATGAACGGGAAGACAGTGATACAGTGATACAGTGATTGTTGGAGGACAGGTTTAGCTATTCTGGGAGTTTTGTTGTTTTGCCCACTCCCAGCTTAATCTATTTAAGTCAAGGTTGATTCTAATGAGACCTCTCTTCTATGTAAACACTGCTAGAGGGTGTGGCAGCTACAGAAGTCACCTTGATTGAATAACTTCTGACTTATACATCTACTAAGACTTCTATGTTTTCTAGATTGGGCACAGCTCCTCTTTATACCCACTGCACCCAACGTAGGACAGTTAGAATTTACCAGGAGACTACCATCCTGGCTACGCTGAGACTATAGGAAGAATATAGGAAGGATCATACTAGTTTGCTCTAAGCAGGCGAGAGTGACCCTTTCAGTACACAAGAACAAGATAGTCAGAATCACCCTGGTGCAGATAATAATAAGAAGGACCTTGTGGGTACCATCTAGATCACATGAAGCTCATGAAATTAAGATGTATTACTTTATATCAGCCTCCTCTCTCTCTCCAGTGTTTTACATAAGAGATAATCTTGGTAGAAAGGATTAGAACCTTGGCATAACCTTTGTTTATACCTGCAATAGGGTGTGGCACTACACTCTGTTTAGAGTTCTTTGTTGACATGACCCTCCCGGTTGGATTACTTTGGTGTATATAAGGGGACTGACTTGAGGCCCCTTCACCTTTTAACCTTTGGGCCTTTTAGCTTTTGCTTTTGGCTTTTTGCTCTTTGGCCTTTTGCTCCTTCTTCTGGGTAGGACTCAGCTCAGGTGAGATCCTCTCTCTTTGGTGGGAGACTTAGGCTCTTTTGTATGGTCTAAGTTCAGACCAGAGCTAGAGTTTGTTCATTATATTGGAGTGCTGTGGAAGAGCTTTTGTACTATTAAAAGCCATTTTTGGAACTGCACCGGACTGAGTTTTCATCTGTTCTCCTGGCGTCCACGGAGGTAGAAGAGAACCTCTGTCCTGACACTGTCAGGGACCCGGCGGCGCTCCCTGACAATCTATCCTCTGGAAGTTGGCTAAATGGTGATTTTTTTCCCATCTACTAATTTTACCTTCATGACATCACCGTAATGGAAGCATTAATTTATCGTCAAAGGAGATTTCACTAAGGAGATGGTGTGCAAGTATGGAATCTTACATTAAGAAGGATGTTGATAAATTGAAGCTCCCAGAGGAAGGTTTAAAAGATGATAGGGTTTTATGAGGTAGTCAGAGAGAATAAATAAATCTTGCTTAAAAATGAAATGATTAATGTGGTGATATGAAAATTGTAGGTTATAAGAGAAATTCAGTTTATTCATTATGTAAAATATTTACTATGCCCCTTTGTGCCACATGTAATTCAAAATGTCATATTTCAGACAGGATTCTATTTACTTATATTTTATAAAAAAGGAAACTAAGGCACAGAGAGATTATATGGCTATTATTGAAACCCAAGTCTATCTCCTGCACTCACGATTTTTCTTCTGTACTAATAACTTTGGTGAGATAAAAAGTGTACAAAAACTAGCCTGCCTTTCATCCACCCAAAATAACCACTTGCCTGTTCCAGGGGTAAGATGAAGTCTAAACTAAGTCTTGCTTTCTGGGAAGTCAAAGGAAAGCGGTTTCTCCTGGGGCTGTTTCCTTCCATGTTTGCTCCCAGGATGAAACCCCAAGTATTGGGACAACCTAGATCCCTGTAAATAAACTATGAAGCATTAGAAATAAAACATTGTGCTTTCTAGCATAAAGGTGACACCACTTCCAGCTTTAATGAAGAAAACCTTATCTACACCACCCTGGACCTCTTCTTTGCTGGAACTGAGACGACTTCTACGACACTGCGCTGGGCTCTGCTCTACATGGCCCTTTACCCAGACATCCAAGGTGAGCAAGCACGAAAGGATGCCTGGGCTAGGATAGAAATGTTCCTCCTGGGACAGACTGTCCCAAAATCAGGGGATGAGGAGGAGACTAAGATAAGGGAAAAACAAGGCTTTCGGTCAGGAGGCCATCCATACAGTCTTGAGAGCAAGTACATTCCTCAATGGTTATCAGTTAGGATTAAACTGAGTTCCCAAAATGATACAAATACACCCATAGTCCCTGTCCTCAGAAACAGCCCACGTCCAATAGAAAAATCCCAATTGGCATTATGAGGAGTTTACGGAAGCATCAGTTCTCACAGGAAATTGGTTTCCAGCCTTCCCTCCTATTATGTACCGACTGTCCATGGAATTGTGGATAATTTCCAATCTCCAGGTCTAGCACACATTCCCATTGATAGGTCACTTCATGCACCTTCAACCTGTGCTCCAACCCCATACATGGTGGCTGCCATGAGCTACAGGTCATTGTCTCTCACTCAAGCCATCACGTCTGTTTTTCTCTCAACTAAGAAGGACTTGCCATGATTCCTCTACTGGTTTTTCCTGAAGAATTTGCTCAAGTACAGTTCCTCTGAAATGCTTCCTTGCTCCTCTAGAAAAGACTAGTGTTTTCTTCCTCTGGGGATGACCCAATGCACTGCCATTACCGTACTTCTGGTATGAATTATACCAAGTCCCACTGCAATCCATACAAGGCCATGATTGTTGCTATCTTTTCATCTTCTCCAGGTACCAGAGAAAACTGAATGCTGGGATCATAGGATTTCTTAGAAGATATTTTTTCTAACTGTAATTTAGTCATTGTTAAATGGTTAAATTTAGTTAACTGTAATTTAGTCATAGTTTTGGTTATTTGATATGCCAAAAACCAGTAACAATTATGGACTTAAATTCTATGACCTGAGGAATGGTTTGAGGCTCTTCCTGTCCCTGGAGCAAGCAGATGCCCTTGGGCTACACTTTCTTGCAACAGGACATATGGAGATGTTACTGGTGCAGGCTCGAGCAAATCGATGAACAACGGGAAGACAGCGATACAGTGAAATTAGTCATGATTAATTTATTTTGGGTTTTCTATGTTATAAATGACAGTTTTTATTAGTGGATCAATACAAAGTTTTATCTCTAGAATAAAAGTAGAATAGACCAGAGTATTTGCCAATACAAAGGATAATTTTGTACATGAACTTAGCCTATATAAAGGGGTAGGGAACTATTTATGTGCTGAGGGATCCAATAAACTAAAGTGGAGGGATCTTTCTACTTTTTGTTTATCGTTTTTATTTTGGAGCCATAAGTAGTGGTGTCAGGGGCTTTCTCCAGTACGTTATTTTAAACTCCTTCCTGGTGGTGCTCATAGGATGATGTAGTACAGGTATTAAACACAGACCTTCAGGCTACAGCAATGTACAATGGGAAGGGCATTTGCCTTGCAAATAACATCCTGGTTCAATCCCCAGCATTTCCTATGGTCCCCCAAGCATCACCAGGAGTAATTCCTGAAGAGCCAGCAGTGACCCCTAAGCATCACCAAGGGTGACCCAAAAAATCTCCTCCCAAAAAAGTGTATATTATGGTGTCCAACATGTAATTAATGCTTGACTACATTAATAATAGCTATTATTAAATATCTTTTTAAAAAGAACACAGTCTCCTTCCCTTTGAGCTATCTCCTCAGCCCAGGAATGTTTGTGGAAATTGTGGGAAGAAAACATACTCTGAAAAGATGTGAAATTGTACTTCTGAAACAATATCAGTCATATAAACTAACATTATCTCAATTAAACATAATTTTGTTCTTGAATTATTTCTTTCCCTATAGATATATTTTATATATGTGTATCTTGATTTTTTATGGTTCTTGAATCATAACTTAAAATGCATTTGTGGCTGTGAATAACACTTATTAAAAACTTTAACATAAATAAAATTAGTATATGGATTTAGTTTCTGCAAATGAGGCTCCTAAATAAAAATAGCTTAAAATGATAACTTACTTGCAATCTCATAACAATAGTATTCACAATACTCAAGAAGTATTGAGTTCCAACTTCCGTCAACTATCAAGAGTCAGGGACGCTGTCTTGTTTGCCAAGATATCGAAAATCAGATGAGTTGGACATGTAATGCGACTTGGAGATGACCACTGGACTAGAGCCGTTACCCACTGGATCCCACAGGATGTCAAAAGATCATGTGACCGCCCACCTACAAGATAGTCAGACTTCTTCGTCAAGACTCTGAATAAACAGTTTGAGGCTCTTGTATTCCTGGAGCAAGCAGATGCCATTGGGCTACACTGGCATGTGATAGGGACAAATGGAAATGTTTGAGCAAATCGACGAATAATGGGATGTCAAGTGATCAAGTGACTCAAGAAGTGGAAATAGTCCACATTCTCTATTGATGAATTCCTGGCTAAACAGTATATGAGTGTTCACATAATGGACTATAACTCAGCTTTAAAATGAAAGAAATTCTGATTGTCACAAAATGGAAATTGAGGATATTACACAAAACTAAGTAACCCAGTTACAACATGTAAATTCTGTAAGATCCATTTAGATGACTTTAGAGCAGTCAAATTCAAAGAAACAGAAAAGAAGTGTGATCGCCATAAAGTGGAAATACAGCATTAATTATCGGAAGTGAGACTCATCTATGCTCATTAAACAAATTGAACAAAGTTCTTAAGATTAAGTGCACAACAATGTGAAGATATTTTCACTTCACTTGTATCACTTGTCTTTCCATTGTTCATTGATTTGCTCAAGCGGGCAACAGTAACATCTCCATTTGTCCCTGTTTGCATGATAGTACAGCCTATTAAACTAAACAGTTGAAAGATATGATCTTAAAACACATTCTCTATATTAAGTAGGGGCAAGGGAATTCATGTAACTACAGAATAATAGAACCCTTATTCATTTCCAGAAAAAGTACATGCTGAGATCGACAGAGTGATGGGTCAGATGCAGCAGGCAAGCATGGCCCTCCGAGACTCCATGCCCTACACGCATGCAGTGATCCACGAGGTGCAAAGAATGGGAAACATCGTCCCTTTAAATGTGCCCCGGGCAATAACAGCAGATACCACCCTGGGTGGCCACCACCTGCCCAAGGTAATTAGATTTCAAGCTCAGCTTTTAATGGTAAGCATCTGAATGTCAGAAGTGATGTGTATTCTTATTCTAAAGTGTCAGATAGAAAGAAACAGGACCGGAGAGCTAGTACAGTGGTGGAGTACTTGCCTTGCATGCTGTCAAAAGCCCAGCACCCCACATAGTTCCCTGTACTTTGTCAAGATAAATGTTATAACTGATCTATTAGTAGTGTCGGTGTTTTGTCCTACATGTGTGAACAATGAAACTTAAGTCAACTAGTCAACATCTATTATGGAGAGGAAGGAGATGCCATCTTTAGGAAAAAGATAAATTATACAGGCGAACCTTTGTGTGAATGCACCAGGCAGAAATTCCCAACCTGCTTCAGCATAAAAGTGTTTTCAAAAGTTACCTGATGCACAACCCTGGAATTACAGAATACTAAAACATAAAGAGGGGCAGGAGCAATAGTACAGGTAGGAGCAGGCAGGGCATTTTCCTTGAGCATGGCTGACCTGGGTTCAATCCCTACATCCCTTATGGTCCCGCAACAATACCAGGAGTAATTTCTGAGTGCAGAGCCAGGAGTAATCCCTGAGCACTCAACAGGTGTGACCCAAAAAGGCAAAAACAAGTGAATACAACATAAAGGGAAGTAGGTGAGCACCTATACCAATGTATTATGAATCTTAGAGTTTCTTACAAAACGTTTCCCCCAGCTTTTCCATACAATCTATTGATGGGACTATACCAGCAAGGAAAGTGTGCACACAACCCAAATGTATGCAATATTAATTATTAGAAAGGAAAAGAGAGCTCCAACAGTTACAAAGCAATTATTATGCACTATAGAGTATACAGATTCTTTACAAATGTGCTAACCAGTCTTCAGAATAACTATTATTCTCATTTTATAATTAGAAAGTCAAAATTTAGAGTCATTAAACTTGTCAACTTCTTCACTGTTCAGTGACAAGAGTTCTATTTGTTCTATGTTATAAACCGTCTACAGGAGTTACTTTATTTGACTTTTAAAGCATCACCCTGCAATTTTTCTCTCTTGGTCTGTTAACTTCCCTGTAATCACAAAGGAAATTGTGCTCTCCGTCCACCCACCACCTGCCTATGACTTCAGCAGATGACTTTCTGTTGCCCCCTGGCGGCCTCTCTACATACCGCACAATGACAGCACTTTTATCACCCTGTGGTCCCAATTTATTTGAGTCTCTCTTAATTATGTTCTTATGTTCTTATCTGGGATAAACCAGAGGAGTTTTTCACAGGGCACCTTTATTCACTATCCCTGCAGAGCCATAAATTACATTGCTTTCACTGTTGGATGCACTTTAAATTTTAAAGAGAAAGAAATAAAACACATTTTGTAAAAAGGAAAAAATATTTAAGTGGTCCCATAATGACATTACGGGTAATTGGGCCAAAGACATTGAGACCAAATGCAATATGTGCACCGTCCCTGGACAAAGGAGTGAGAAGCAGGGTACGGGACTTCAAAGAGAAACTAGGTAAATCATAGAAAGAGAAAAGAGCAAATGTTTATAAATAATCATTTATTAAACAACCATTTGTTTTTATAGAAATTCAATTTAGTCCCAAGGAAATAGCCCAGCTCAACTGACCCTTCTGATAAACTCACTATTTGGGGGTGTGGGGGGAGAGTGTTGAGCATCCAGTGGTGCTTAGAGCTTGCTCCTTACTCTGCACCCAGGGATCACTCCTGGCAGACTCAAGGGACTCTATGGGATGCTAGGGATCCAGCTTGGGTTTGTTGCAAACAAGGCAAATGCCTTCATGCTGTATTACTGTCCCAGAACTCCCACATCAATGATTTTTTAAAAAGCAAGTTTGTTTGATATGTCATTGATTTACAATATCATCTATGCTTGGGAATACAACTTGATACCTCAATATATGTATAAGTCTCCACATGCATCATCAAACATGTCTTGACACCACACTATCAATTCAAGCTCCTCTACCCATTCTCCCTCTCCCCTTCACTCCCTTGTGGTAGCAGCCATAGGTTTTTTACAGTGTATTTTTTTCACCATGAGTTTTTGTGTTTTTCCAATTCATTTTCCTTGATTTTTTATCAAGATGCCCGTAAGTGAAACATTCTGGGACTTGTCTTTTTCTTCCTGACATATGTAGCACAATCACTTTAAATTCCATTTATTTTGCCCCAATGGCACAAATTAGTCTTCCTTTATCACTGAGTAGGATTTCCTTGAATATCACAACTTCTTTACCCAGCTGTCCTCCTTTGGGTATTTATGTTAGTTTCATGTTCTGACTGTTGTGCAAAACTGTTATAAACATACGTGAGAATGCCCTTTTCAATGGATCTGACTCTGCACTATCTCCAGGGGACCTTGGTCTTAACCAACCTGACTGCACTGCACAAAGACCCTGCCGAGTGGGCCACCCCTGACACTTTCAATCCGAACATTTTCTGGAGAACGGACAGTTTAAGAAAAGGGAAGACTTCCTGCCTTTCTCTATAGGTGAGTTGTTATCTGCATTAAGTGACCACAATAAGACCAATAAGATTTGTGCCTCCAAACTCTGTCCAGCAGAATAAGTTGCAAAGAATGAGATAGACTGGAAAATTCACGTCGTAAACTAGCCCTGAACAAGGGAATCAGTGAACAGTTTCTGCACCTCACTTTATCTCCAGAAGTTTATGCCATTGTTTCTATAACAGGTACAAGAGCAAGGACTGGGATTTACATAATCTAGCCCAGGGAGATACACAGTCAGCAAGCACCTTTAAAGTATAGTATTAAAGTCATGGTTATTTCTTATTCTTGCTTGGGTTTTTTGGCCATCATCGTAAACTAACAGACCTGTGTTACTCTGGGAACTATCCTGACCTTGGGGGGTTTTTTTTTAATTTATTTTTTATTATACCACCATGAGACAGTGGAATACTACCCAGCTGTTAGGAAAAATGAAGTTATGAAATTTGCCTATAAATGGATGGACATGGAAAGGATCATATTGAGTGAAATTAGTCAGAAGGAAAGAGAGAGACATAGAATGACTGCATTTATTTGCATGACATAAATATATCAGGTAGTCTTACCAAAAGTGGAAATTACCGCAAACATGAGGGAGTCAGAGGTTAGGTTAAGACAGAGAAGAGAACATGTGTGAATAAATGTTGAAAGGGCTGATACCAACATAGAACTGAGCATTAAATACAGGCAAAAAGTGCACATGATGACTTCCAAGTGTATGTAGTGCAACCCACAATGTGTAGGAGAAGGAAGGGAGAGAGAGGGAGAAAGAAAAGAGATAAAGAACCTGCCATTTAGGCAGGCTATGGGAGGGGGAGGGAATTGGGGACGTTGGTGGTAGGAGATGGGCACTGGTGGAGGGTGGGTGCTGGAACACTATGTGATTGAAACCTCCAAACATGAATAACATTGTAATTGTATATCTCACAGTGGTATAATAAAATGTTTAATTAAAAAAAGAAGTAATAGAGCAGTGCTGAAATTTCCAACTACAATTGTATTGCTATCACTATCTTCCTTAAAGTACATTAGTAGTATTTTCAAGTATTTTGCTGGCTCCTTTTTGGATGCGTGTATGTTTTATGAGAGAGGAAGAGGAGGAGGAGAAGGAAGAGGAAGAGGAGGAAGAGGAAAAGTAGTAGAGTACCTGCCATAGAGGTAGGCTGGGGGCGGGGGCAACCTGGAGATACTGGTGGTGGAAAATGGGCACTGGTGGAGGGAATGGGTGCTAGAACACTATATCACTGGAACCCAAGCATGAACAGTTTTGTAATTGTATGTCTCATGGTGGTATCACTGTCTTCCCATAGATCATCGATTAGCTCGAGCAGGCACCAGTAACATCTCCATACGTCCTGTCACATGCAAAATAGCCCAAGGGCATCTGAAGCTCCAGGAACATAAAGAGCCTCAAACCATTCCATCAGGTCATGGGAATGAGGTCTATAATTGTTACTGGTATTTGGCATATCAAATACGACATGGGTAGCTTGCCAGGCTCTGCCGTGCGGGTAGCATACTCTTGTAGTCATCTCAAAATCTAGCATTTATTGATGAACCACGCAGCTGTGGCCAAGCGAGCCAAGCTGTGATAGGGTGATCTGCTGGGTGGAGTGCTGACAAGGGGCAAGTCTGGATGTGGAAAATGGAGGCCCCTCATGGAGTGGGGGTTCGTCTGGCTTGTTGTGAGGCTCTGATGGGGTGGCGGGCCAGGGCTAGAAACTGCCATCCCTCCCGGGTGCCTCATGAGTGGCTGGGCACAGGGAGAGCCAGTAGCAGCTCTGCCCCATGTCTGTGGGTCTCTGGATCAGCATACCTGGGCTGGATTAAATATATATTTAAATACATATATATTTAAATATATTTATATTTATATATATCTAAATATATTTATACAGTAACCAAGCTCATTGAGGTTTGTAGGGGAGTACAAGATGCCGCTCTGTCTCACGCTCATTGATTTACAGAAAGCCTTTAATTCCGTGGAGACTGAAGCAGTCATCAAAGCCCTAGCCAAACAGGGCGTTCAAACCCAATACATCAAGATCCTTCGTGAGCTGTATTACGCGATTCACCACCAGGATCTCACCATTCTACAAAGAAGTGATCATTGATGTCAAAAGAGGGATTCGACAGGGTGATACCATTTCACCAAAACTCTTCAGTGCCACCCTCAAAAACATCATGCGACAATTAGAATGGGAAGGAATGAGAGTGAAGATAGATGGTCGGCAACTACACCACCTCCGCTTCGCTGATGACTTCGTTTTAATTACACCAAACATTAGCCAAGCAGCACAAATGCTGGCTGACTTCGACCGAGAATGCGGAAAGATAGGTCTACAGCTGAATCTGAAGAAAACTATGTTCATGAAAAAAGGAACTAGTTCCTGAGGCCCCATTCACTCTCAATGGAACAAACATCTCTGAATGCAGCAGTTATGTGTACCTAGGCCGAGAAGTCAACATGATGAACGACCTAAAACCTGAGCTGCGCAGGAGGAAGAGAGCGGCATGGAATGCTTTCAAAGACATCGAAGAAATAGCTAAAAGGGCAAAGAACCTCGGCTCTGGGCACATCTCTTTTGACTCCACCGTTCTCCCTGCATTAACATACGCCTCAGAGACCTGGGCCCTACGAAAGCAGGATGAGAATGCTATTCAGGTCTCCCCAGAGAGGAATTGAAAGAGCTATGCTTGGAATATCACGCCTCACTCAAGTGAGTGAAGGAATCCGGAGTTCTGACCTCCGTCGCAATTCCAGAATCAGGGACGCTATCTCATTTGCCAAGGCTTGAAAATCAGATGGGCTGGACATGTAATGCGATTTGGAGACAACTGCTGGACTAGAGCCATTACCGACTGGATCCCACGGGATGTCAAAAGATCACGTGGCTGCCCACCTACAAGATGGTCAGACTTCCTTGTTAAGACCCTGAAGGAACGGTTTGAGGCTCTTCATATTCCTGAATGAACCAGATGCTATTGGGCTACATTGGCACGTGATAGGGTCCAATGGAAACGTTACTGGCGCCCGCTCGAGCAAATCGATGAATAACGGGATTCAAGTGATCAAATATATTTATATATTTATATTTATTGTATTTATTATATATATATATATATATCTGCAAATATATATTCTTCAAACTAACAGAAAGCAACCTCCCAGCCCCATTCTCACCCCGACCCCACAGAACTCATCAGGTCTAATTCTAGAAACCACTTCCAACATTGAATTAGCAGCTACTACCACCCTCTCTAGGGTAGATTTCCAACATTTCCATGGGAGGGCAGTGTCACTCACTTTTGGAAACTGAATTAGACCTATTTGTGGGGAGCAGAACACCCCAGGATAATAGAATGATGATCCAACTGGGACATTCACACTTTAAACACTATTGCATAGTGGTTAAATTTCCTTTCATTTACTCCACCTCTCAGTACATATGGGGAACAAGTGAGGCAAACATACAACCATGATTTGCAAAAATATTTATTTGCACAGGAAATATAAAGAACAAAAGCAGCGAACAGGGGGTAAGAGAGAGAACGGAAGCCAGGGTACAGCCTTGCATGCAGCTAAATCAGCTTTGATCCCTGTACCACAAATGTTTCTCTAAAAACCACCAGGGATAAATCCTAGTGGAGTAATAGCTCTTGAACCAGCCAAGCAAATTAACTCTAGATTGTGATAACCATGACAGGGGGTGCAAGGGAATTCCAAGGAGGAAAGTGAGGCAGCATGTCAAAATAGCAAGGATGTTGGGATTATGAATATTAACACTGTATCTTCTGTGGTCTACATTTTGCTTTTCTTTTTTTTTAGGGGCTGTGTGTTATTTAGGGAGAAAAACAGTTACTACAAGCACACACAAGGAGAAATAGTGACATTTGTCAGAGCAGGGCACAGCTGCTCAGATGCAATGAGGATGTCACTAGGAAAGGGCAGCAGTGAAACCTGGAACAAGTCTCAGAATATCAGTGAGGGAAGGTGGGGCCTGCCCTGTGGGGCTGTGACAGTGACTGGAGCTGAGTCCTCTGTAAGGAAGATAGATCACCAAAGTGAACATAACATGTTAGTGAGAGGAAGGAAAATAGGGAAAGGGAGAAAAATAGAGTGAAATATTTGTGCTGAACTGAAATTAGAGATTGAACCTGGATTAAAGATCATAACTGATAGATAATAGACAAATGATATAGACATAGCCACAGAGATTAAATAGGTACATAAAGAGCAGCAGGTTCATCAATAAATGCTGGATTTAGTGGTGACTACAAGAGTATGCCACCCGCACGGCAGAGCCTGGCAAGCCTCCCGTGTCATATTTGATATGCCAAATAACACTAACAGTTATATACCTCATTCCCATGACTTGATGGAATGGTTTGAGGTGCTTTATGTTCCTGGAGCAAGCAGATGCCCTTGGGCTCTACTAGCATGAGACAGGACATATAGAGATGTTACTGGTGCCCACTTGAGCAAATTGATGATGAATGGGAAGACAGTGATACAGTGATAAAGAGCAGATAGAGATAGACAGACAGACAGAAAGATAGACAGACAGATAGATAGAAAGATAGATAGAAAAAACATTTAAAAAAAACAAGATGTAGGCAGAAGAGATATTACAGGAATTAAGGTACTAGTGCTGCATGAGGCAGTTTGACCCAAGGCACCATATTGTCCCTGAAGCATGGGCAGGTGTGACTTCCAAGCAGTGAGCTAGCTGGGGTTTTCCTCACACTCAGATGGCAAGGGAACAAAATGCTTCTCAAAAACTTCAAATGATCATTTCATAAGATCCTGCAAAAACGTTATAGACATTTATAAGTAAAATATAAAAACACTCATCTGAAAGGGTGTTTTTGTGCTCTCTATTTAAGGACAGTTGCAGTGATTTCGTTCACAGCCCAGCCCTTAAAAATGTCTAATGAGACGTTTTCAACTTGTTTCACTATCACTATCTATCACTATCTTCCCGTTAATCATCTATTTGCTAGAGCGGGCACTAGTAATATCTCCATATGTCCTGTCTCATGCTAGTAGAACCAAAGGCATCTGCTTGCTCCAGGAACATAAAGAGCTTCAAACCATTATATTAGGTCATGGGAATGACCCAATAAAAATGTTACTGGTATTTGGCATATCAAATACTACACGAGCAGCTAGCCAGGCTTGTCGTGAGGATGGCATACTCTTGTAGTCACCTCTAAATAAAGCATTTATTGATGAACTGCGTGGCGCGAGCCGGGCTGTGATACTCTGATCTGCTGGGTGGAGTTGTGATGAGAGGGAAGTCCAGATGTGGAAAATGGCGGGCCCCACGGAGTAGGGGAGGGTGGTCTGGCTTGTTGTGAGGCTCTGCCGGGTGGCAGGCCAGGGCTAGAACCCGCCAGGGCTAGAAACCGCCATGACTCCCGGGCACCTCATGAGCAGCTGGGCACAGGGAGAGCAAGTAGCAGCTCTGCCCCATGTCTGAGAGTCTCTGGTTCAGCATACCTGGGCCACATTGAAAAAAAAACTGCTGCAGGGTGGCTGTCGATGATCCGGGCTGTGATAGTCTTGTTTCACACAAGATAATTCTGAAGCTAAAAAGACAATTTCACTAAGTTCCTTACTTTTACATTGTTTTTGATGCTTTAAATCCAATTGGATAGACAGTGCTTTCTAGATCAAGATTCCAGGGCCTCTTCTTTGCGTTCACTTCTTGTCTGTCCCCTGTACCTCACTGCCTGGCCCCATAGGCATCAGGGTTGGGATTCTGGACTTCCACATTCTGTCTCTGGCCAACCCAGGTGACTGTGAGGGTAGATATTCCCTGACACAAAGTTGGAGCAGGGCAGGCCTTTCCTCTGGCAGGACTCACCAGAAGTCATGGAGAATTGACTGAAACTCACTCTCTTTATGCTTTTGTCTTGCAGGAAAGCGGGCATGCCCTGGAGAACAGTTGGCCAGGACTGAGCTGTTTGTTTTCTTCACTTCACTCCTGCAGAAGTTTACCTTCAGGCCTCCAGACAATGAAAAGCTGAGCCAAGAGTTCAGGATGGGCCTCACCATTGCCCCTGTCAAATACAGGATCTGTGCTATCCCCAGGGTATAGAGGGATGGGAAGGAGAGAAAAAGGCCCCAAGGAAGAGGTGACCTCTGAAGACAGGTGCCAGTAGCTACAGTGAAAGCGGTCTTTGAATATGAAGGAAGTTGACTCAGAGGAATACACCCCCAAGCCCTGTGCTCCAAATCCCAGCTTTACCAGAGAGTCCAATCACCAGTATAGCCATGAATACTTATCCTTTCTCACAAGACTAGGGAAAGCTTTAAATACATTCTCTTAACATAAATATTTTTGGTCTTTTGCTTTTTGGTCTTTTGGTTTTTCGCCTTTTGCCTTTTCACCTTTTTCCTCTACCTCCTCTCTCCTGTCTCTTCTCTGTTGGGCCTTAGCATGAGGTAGTGGCCATCTTGGCCTAGAATTCTAAACCTACATGTTGCAAGGGCTCAGCTAGGAACCTAAAGTTTGGGCTTTTCCTTTTACTGGATTGTATACAAGAACAAGTGTGAGTAAAGCCTTTTGAAACTCTGCTGGATTCTTGCATCTTTCTCTGTCCACCGGAAGCTGATCCCCTGGGGAAGTAGGGGCTCTCTGGACCCTGCTCCCGGATTTGGCCAGGGAGCCCAGTGCTCCCGACAATTGCCATTTATAACTATGCAATGGACTCCTGAAGATTGCAAGTATAATAAGATTTATTTATAAAAAGCAAGATAAATATAGTCCACCCAGCAGACCACACTATCACAGCCCAGATCATTGACAGCCACCCTGCAGCAGTTTTTTTTTTTCAATCCGGCCCAGGTATGCTGAACCTGAGACTCTCAGACATGGGGCAGAGCTGCTACTTGCTCTCCCTGTGCCCAGCTGCTCGTGAGGCGCCCGGGAGGCATGGCGGGTTCTAGCCCTGGCCTGCCACCCCAGCAGAGTCTCACAACAAGCCAGACCACCCTCCCCTACTCCATGGGGCCCACCATTTTCCACATCCAGACTTCCCTCTAGTCACAACTCCACCCAGCAGACCAGATTATCACAGCCCGGCTCACATGGCCGCTAGTGGCCGTGGTGGTTCATCAATAAATGCTTTATTTAGAGGTGACTAAAACAGTATGAATTCTGCACGGCAAGCCTGGCAAGCTGCTCGTGTAGTATTTGATATGCCAAACACCAGTAACATTTATATTAGGTCATTCCCATGACCTAATATAATTGTTTGAGGCTCTTTATGTTCCTGGAGCAAGCGGATGTCTTTGGGTTCTACTAGCATGAGACAGGACATATGGAGATATTACTGGTGCCCGCTCTAGCAAATAGATGATTAACGGGAAGACAGTGATAGATAGTGAACATAAATATTTAAAATTTCTTAATTTAATATTTAAATTCTTATTTTAAATCTTTAAGTTCTCTTAATTTAATATTTAAATGCCCTCTAATGAAGAACTGTTGTGGAGTTCAGAGCATGTCATACAGCCTCGGGAATATTAGAAACCATAAAGCCATCTGAAAACTCACAGCTGGAACCTGCTGCTTCCTTCCTTGCACCTGTGTTCACTGCAGGCTGTGGAGCTGCTCGGGTCTCAGGGAATAGGGGCTGGGAGGAGTTGGAAGTCAGATCCCCCAGGGCTGACCCAATTGATGCTGGTCTTGAAGGTCTCACACTAAATCCCTGAGTACTATCTTTCTTGTTCCTGCCTCAGCATGGCCTTCAACAGAATCAGCAGAATTAGTTTTATTTCCTACTTAGAGTCAGTTTTATGAAGAAGTCATTTCCCTGCTTCACTTAAGAGAACATGCTGAGGACCAGATAGTGTGTGACCATAATTAACTCAACTCTGAAAGCAAGTGGAAATCATTTATCTTTATGGATGAATCATTCCCTTAAATATTCTATCAACTCTGTAATTCCAGGCTGCTTCATAGTACTCTATGTGGTGGATATAATATTTTCTTAAAAATAAAATTTAAGGTTTTAACATGGGGCCCCCAGGAGGACAGATGGGTTTTGGGTGATGGCCCATCATCTCTGGGGGGTCCCGGAAGCAGTCAGATGAGACTCACCCACCACATTAGCGACCATTTTCGCTGTCCGGATGCTGCAACACATTAGAGCCCACCTGAGAGGGACGCTGACCTCAAGACCAGATTAACAGAGCAAAACGAGTTTGAGCCCAAGTAGGCAGCTCCCAGAAGTGGGAAACATCGGGAATTCGTCAGATGTAGCTTGGGTTGCCCCCTCCCTCTCCATTTTGTCTGAGCCCAGTAGCCCCGCCCAGGAGCTGCCCTGGGGCGACCAGCCATAGCAAGCAGATCCTCAGACGTAGCTGGGGGAACTGGAACTTGGCTCTTCCCTAGCTCAGCTGACCATGAGGCCCCCAGGAGGACAGACGGGTTTTGGGTGTTGGCCCATCACCTCTGGGGGGTCCCAGAAGCAGCTGGATGAGACTCACCCATCAGATCAGCCGCCATTTTCGCTGTCCGGATGCTGACCATGAGGCCCCTAAGTCGTGTGGCCGCTTGCAGCCACGCGGTCCATTAAAGTAGTGGAAACAGTTATGTCCCTTAATGTACTGCATTCTACTATGTGTAGGAAAGGTAGGCAGGAGGGAGAGATAGAGAGAAGAGAAAAGACATACAGAACCCGCCAAGTAGTTGGGGTGGGAGGGGGGAGGGAGGTAGTGACATTGGTGATGGGTTCGGGTAGAGGGATGGGTGTTGGAACACTGTAGAACCAAAACTCTACATGAGCATATTGCAATTGTATATCTAAAAGTGGTGTAATAAAATTTAAAAAAAAAGAAAAAAGGAAAAAATTTAAAAAATTAAAAATAAATAAATATTCTAAACTTTAAAAAATTTTAAGGTTTTAAAATTTAATGTATTATCAATGTAGACTTACTGGTCCTGGCAGAGTATAGCTCAAGAAGTTTGATACCTCTGTGCTGCAAGAGGTGAAGAAACAGGAACTTCTGCATCCTAGATGTAACCCCAAGTTGTGTTACCTCTCTTTGTCCTGCTTGCTGCTTCTCTCTTCTCTGCACCATCTGATCAGTTCTAGTCTTCAGCTTCTCTATTGCCTGACTGCCCTTTAAAGGTTTTCAGAAAAGTCCACTGGAGGGCGTGGTCATCTGGCACCTACTTCCTCACTCTGGCATCCTTCCCTCAATTCCTGTGAAACAGGGGAAAACAGAGAGATCAGTTTATCTGGAACTTGCTTGATAGAGACCAAAAAATAAAGTGTTCGGGAAGAAATGGTTGAAGTTCAAAACTTTCTGCATGAGGGAAGAACAGGAAATGAGATTTCCACCTGTGCGCACTTCCTTTATAAATTGCAGGAAAATCGTGTCTGTAGAAACATCCAAATTGATACTCTCAGAATAAAACTAATCAAACCAAGCTTTGAACTTTCAACATTCAGAACATGATTTTCTGTTTTCTTTTTATATCCAGTAATATCCCCAAAACGGTTGACTGAGAAATGACCACAGTATTGTGCATTACATCTCAGTCTCTTTAGTTGTAAAGTGACAAGCTGAACTGACAGCATCTCTGAAGTCCATTTCTAGTCTGGGTATTCACCATCATCCATATGGTCAGGGAGTTCATTGACTTCTTGCAAAGTCATGTACTTAATTACTTTTTAATATTAATACTGTTGGGTAAAGCCACACCCTAATTGGCTCTGGGTCTTGCTGCATAAGCCATTTATATGCCTTTAGGCCAGAGTTTATGCTAAAGAGCTCTCTCTTTTGTGTAACACTGATAGAGGGCCTGACAAATACAGGTGAAGAAGGAAGAAGGAGAAAAAGAAAGAGGAAGGAAGGAAGGAAGGAAGGAAGGAAGGAAGGAAGGAAGGAAGGAAGGAAGGAAGGAAGGAAGGAAGGGAGGGAGGGAGGGAGGGAGGAGGGAGGGAGGGAGGGAGGGAGGGAGGGAGGGGGGAGAGAGGGAGAGAGAAAGAAAAAGAAAGAAAGAAAAGAAAGAAAGAAAGAAAGAAAGAAAGAAAGAAAGAAAGAAAGAAAGAAAGAAAGAAAGAAAGAAAGAAAGAAAGAAAGAAAGAAAGAAAGAAAGAAAGAAAGAAAGAAAGAAAGAAAGAAAGAAAGAAAGAAAGAAAGAAAGAAAGAAAGAAAGAAAGAAAGAAAGAAAGAAAGGGAAAGAGCTGATGTGTGGTAAATAGACAAAGCAAGGGAACGGACAATGATAAAAGAAAACAAACTCTGGACTCTGACAACAGAACTGTAGTTACCAAGGGGTGAGGATGGACATTGGGGTGGGGTGGGCAGGGAGTGATATCATGACAACATAACTGTATTGAAAAAGAAAAAACACATATATAAAGTAATTTTACTGGGGGCCGTTTCTCCTGAGTTAAAGTGGGAACTGTACATAGGGGGTAGTAAGGGAGGTACCCACTCACCCCAAGTTTTACGTGACATCTCCAGGAGAGACCATTTAAATACATTCCTAACAAGCGTGCTTGACACTCAAACCTGGAATGGTATTCTTACTATTGTTAGACGGGGGGTTTCCTAACAAACACAGAGATGAAATATCGCCCAGCATGTTCTTTTTTTAATATTTTATTATACCACCGTGAGATATACAGTTACAAAGATGTTCATGTTTGGGTTTCGGTCATACAGTGTTCCAGCACCCATCCCTCCACCAGTGCCCATTTCCCACCACCAATGTCCCCGATTCCCTACCCCCTTCCCCAGCCTGCCTCTATGGCAGGTTCTTTATATCTTTTCTCTCTTTCACTTTCAATCTCTTTCTCTCTTCCTTCTTACATATTGTGGATTGTAATACATACATTTAGAGGTTATCATGTGTATCTTTTTGCCTGTATTTAATGCTCAGTTCTAGGTTGGTATTAGCAATTTCAACAATTATTATCACACTGTTCCCTTCTCTGTCTTACCTAACCTCTGACTCACACACATTTGTGGTAATTTCCACCTTTGACAAGACCTCCTGATCCATGATTCGCCTGACCTTGGATATTGATATCATAATGTGTGTGTGTGTGTGTGTGTGTGTGTGTGTGTGCAGTGTGCTTGGTGAGAGCACATGGTCAGAGGTCTGACTAGGAGCTCTCGGTCTGGGAGAGTCTTTTGCCCTGGAGTGTGGCAGCAGAAAGTGTGTTTCAACAGTTGGCGAGAAGTAAAAAGCTGCTTTTTTACTTCTTTTTCTTGTATTATTTGAACTCTCGTGGATTTTGTCCAGTGGTCATGGGCCCCAGAAGTAACCAGGGAACTCGAACCCTGATATTGTCCTAAATCATGGAACTGGGCTGGAAGGTTTTGGCTGGCTTCTATTGATAAAATAAGTGAGGAGAAAGCAGAAAGGGCTTTTTGGCCGTTTTGGCTCCTCTTTGCTGTCTGCCTCTCTGTTCTCCTCACCTGTTAGGCCTTAGCATGTGGTAGTGGCCATCTTGGCCTAGGATTCTAAGCCTACACATGGCTGGGTCCCAGCTAGGAACCTAACGTCCGGGGTTTTCGCTTTATTGGATTGAATACCAGAACCCGTGAAAGTAAAGTCTTTTAAAACAGTGCTGGACTCCTGAGTTTTCATCTATTCCCAGCCGGCCTAGGCGGTAAAAGGAAACTCGTTCCCTGATATTGTTGGGGACCTCAGCAGCTCCCCAACACATGATGGAGCAGCCAGGCTAAGGTCTGGGACTGGGACCATCTGGACACGCGCCCTGGGAACCCACATAGTCCAGTAGGGCGCTCCCAGAGAGAGCAAAAGGGGCGGGACAGGGAAGGGCAGCAGGGTAGTGGAAACAGCAGTGACTGCCACCTGCTCAGACTTCAGACAGAGCACAGAGCAACAAGAAGTACCAAGCAGGTTCTGGGCCATGGGTTCCCTGGAGACCATGCTCTGGGCTGTGTTCCATGGGCGCACCCTCCTGCTGGGTGCAGTCTCCTTCCTGATCTTCACTTATTTCATGAGAAAGCGGCGCCCAAGAACTGCCCACCAGGGCCCTCGAATCTGGGAATTCTGGGAAACTTTTTCCAGGTGGACTTTTCGCAGTTGCACTTGCAGATTCAGCAGGTAGGAGCAGCTGGGAGGGAACAGCGATGCTTCCTGACCTTGACATGCAGGGACGCATTATTCCATGGCCCCAGCCCTGGAGGGTGAAGCAGGTGCTAAGGCCAGAGACCTGGTGACCCTGTGGGAACCTCAGACTGACTGGCAGTCTTTGAGGACTGAAAATGTTTTAAAGGGTGACTGACTTCTTAGCGTGGCTATGTCAGTGTTCTAGACGTGTTTAACTAGATCTGCTTTGCTTCTGTTTTTTATTGACTTGATTACACTGTTGGGTTTTCGTTGTTGTTGTGTTTGTTGTTTTGGTTTGGATTTAGTTTTACTTTGGTGGCCACACTGCAGTACTCAGGTTTACTCCTGGCTTTGCTTTGATGGGCAACTCCTGGAAGTACTCAGGGAACCAACCATATAAGGTGCCAGGAATTGAACTAGGTCAGCCATATGCAAGGCAAGAGCCCTACCCACTGTACTATATCTTAGTCCAAATGCACTGTTTTCACAAAGTTGTATTTTTGTTGATTTCTTTTTTTTCTGAAATAGGATCTTAGGGTTTTTTAATCGAATTTGAGTACTTTTTGGTCATTATATTTTGGGATATTTGTAATCTATAACCTCTTTCCTTAATCTTCTTCCCTGCACCCTGATGTTAGAAACGTGACATCTGTGGTTTCTCACACATGGGTCCTGAGGCTACGTAACTGTTCTTGTCAATGTTTTATCTCTTGTTTAATTGAAACTTTCCGTTGATCTCTTTTGATTGTCATTATTTCTTCTTTCCTTATCACTGTTCACTGTCACTGTATCACTGTTTTCCCATTGTTCATCGATTTGCTCGAGTGGGCACTAGTAACATCTCCATTAGTCCTGTCACAAGCAAGTGTAACCCAGCTGCTTAATATTTAGGATGCAATTTTAAATTTTACCTTAACCCAGCTCCTGCTCTTTCTTTCTCTGACAGTATCCTAACCCTAATATATTCCATATACTCTCTCTCTCTCTCTCTCTCTCTCTCTCTCTCTCTCTCTCTCTGAACCCATCCTTATTCCTACAGAGGGACAAATTCAAGTTCTTTTGATTCTTATGTACATTGCTTTACAAATATTTTCCTTCTTTTTGTGTGTTGTAATTGTCCTTCAAGACATATTTAAATTATTACTTTAGTGTCTTTAAAGTTTCAACAGCTCAATATTGGTGTCAACTCTTTCAAGTTTTCAAGTTGGAATATTCTGTGGTCCTGGTGGAACAAGTATCTTTGACTATAGTGTGCACTTTTTTTTTTTTTTGGCTTTTGGGGTCACACCCAGCCATGCTCAGTATTTACTCCTGGCTCTGCACTCAGGAATTAGTCCTGGTGGTGCTCATGGGACCAATGATGTCAGGGATTAAACCCTGGTTAGCCACATTCAAGGCAAAAACCCAATCTGTTGCACTATCTCTTTTGCAAGTGGACATTTTTCTATGTTACGTTATCAGACACTATTAATCTTTTATTCCAGCAGATAATCTCAACCACATATTCAGAATGCTCAAAGGTCAGTGTAGGCTCTAAAGTCTTTCCTCTGGTTTCCTCTTCCTCTTTAAGCAACGGCTGGAAAGAAGGAAAATGTGGGAAAATGACACTGACCCTTCTGGATATGGTAGCCTCTTTCTTACTGCCAGGCAGATGCCACACCTCTAGACAGGTCTGTTTATGGAAGGGATTGCGCCCTTATTTCTTTTGTATCTGTTTTTGTGTGGGTGCCACTCCCAGATCACAGGGGCTACAGCTGACTCTGTTTCAGGGACCACTCCTGGCAGTGCTACAGTGGCATTAAGCAGTGCCAGGGATTAAACCAAGGGCAACTCCATGCCTGGCAATCATCTTAACCCCACCACCCACACCCCTCTCTCCCTCTCTGACCCCATCCATATTTATAGAGGATATTGATCCAAATTATTTCTCATCCCCACAAGAAAGTCTCTTGACAAAATTCAAAAGTGGTGAGCTTGCTTCTGTAGAGGGCTAGTGTGACAAGTTTTCACCCAGAGAAGCAGCTGCATCCCCAGGGAAGGTGAGGGAAGCTCCCAGTTTTCTTCAAGATGTTCAATTCCAGGCTAGAGGGAACAGTGACCAAGTTCAGTCTTATTATGTCACCTTTTCTCTTTATTGACAAAGGAATGCACTAAGGAATAATTTGATTGGATGTACCAGAGATATACTACAGCTGACAAGGACTTTGCCGTGCATGCAGCAGACCACCATTTGATCCCCATACCACATACTGTCCTCCAAGCACCACCAAGGCATGGTCTCTAAACACAAAGCCCGGAATAACTCTGAGAGTGACTGATTGCACGAACCGCACAAAATTGTATTTCCAAAATAATCTAAGTGGGACAAGGGAGAAGGTTCAAAGAATTAAGGAAAAGCCTTGTATGCTGGAGGTCTGTCTGTACACGATTCATTCACCAAACTGCCAGGAGTGACTACACACCATTGAGAGGTGTTCAGCACCCCCCCAAATCATCAAATAATTTAATGAATATCAATTTTTTACCAGGCCTATGCTTCTTTCTAAACCTATCCCCTCTCCTTTCTTCTTCTAGCACTGTCTTCACTGTCTTTCACACAGAGAAGCAGCTGCATCCCCAGGGAAGGTCTTCACTGTATCACTGTCTTCCAGTTCGTCATCAATTTTCTCGAGCGGGCACCAGTAACATTTCCATATGACCTGTCTCATGCAAGTAGAGCCCAAGGGCACCTGCTTGCTCCAGGAACATAAAGAACCTCAAACCATTCCATCAGGTCATGGGAATGAGGTCTATAATTGTTACTGGTATCTGGCATATCAAATACAACACGGGTAGCTTGCCAGGCTCTGCCGTCTTGGTAAAGCAACAATTTTCTTCTAGCAACAATTTTTTAATTGAATCATTACAAAGATATTCATGATTATTTTTCAGTAATATAGTATTCCAACACCCATTCCTCCACCAGTGTACATTTCCCAAAGTCAATGAGCCCCATTTCCTACTCAGCTCAAGCCACAACCTGCCTCTATGGCAGGCACCCCCTCCCTCTCTCTCTCTCTCTTATACACACACACACATACACACACATACACACATACACTTTCTCCTTTTCCACACTGTGGTTTGCAATACAGACACTGAAGTGTTATCATATATATCCCTTTGCTACTTTCAATTCTCATTTCTAGTTCTAGAAACAATTTTAAGAAAAACCTATTGCTGATTGTACATCAGACATTACATATGAGGCCTTATTGACTAAGCTGATATTACCAACCCACTCCCCTTTGCCCATTCCTTTGTCAATGTTACATCAGATTCCTTCTTATAGGGTACATCCCAAATTTATCAATAGAAATAAACAGCATGCTTATATTTCAGTACTATAGTTTCTGATCAATCCAATTTGTGGAACTTGTAATATCCCCCAACTTAATTTAGAAATGACACCCTGAGAAGTAATGGACCCCAGAAAGAAATGAAAAATCTGGTCTAAAACAGAATGGTCTAATTTAATGACCTTGCTTCTGAGCACTTACAATATTTCTCTTCTCCTCTTCAAAGAACTTCAGACACAACTGCAAATAAAACAAAATTTTAAAATTTCACCTGATGGGCCCAGAGAGATCAGGAAAGTTCCTGGTCTTAGATACAGTTAACCTGTTTTGATCCCTGGCACCACAGATATTTTCCTGAAGAACATCAAGAGTGATGAAGATATAAGAACAGTGAGTTATGGTCCAAAACCAAAAATAAAAACAAATATTTACATGATGTTAAGACTTTTCCTGCCCCTTGAGGTGTTGCAGGTGTGGCTGCAGTGCCTGGCTGCATCAGCAGGTGGCAGACAGGAGACAGGCGTTGTCTACACCCAGGGCTCTGCCCTGTGGAACCTAGATGGTTGATGGTCTGACATAGAAAAAGACTGGATCCCTGGGATGAACCCAGAGCCACAGCAGAATCTGGGCAAGCTACCCGTGGTTTCAATATGCCAAGAACGGTAACAATAATGGACCTCATTCCCAACGAATGGAGACTTTACTGGAACCCACTCCAGCAAATCGATGAACAATGGGAAGACAAGTGACAAGACTTTTTTTTTACTATCTAGTTCAGATGCACTATGGGCTTTGTTTGACCTCTCCCTATTTAAATTAAAAGAAACTTTGCCTAGGAATCTTTAGAAAGTGATACCAGGGAACTTTTCTCTGTGGTCTCCATTTTTAGCTCTCTAGCAACAATATATAATTATAGATCACTATCACTATCTTCCCGTTCATCATCAATTTGCTCGAGCAGGCTCCAGTAGCATCTCCATATGTCCTGTCTCATGCCAGTAGAGCCCAAGGGCATCTGCTCGCTCCAGGAACATAAAGAGCCTCAAATCATTATATTAGGTGATGGGAATGACCTAACATCATTGTTACTGGTAGTTGGCATATCAAATACAACACGGGCAGAATAAAATATGCTAATTAGATAAAAATAGTAATAAACATATTATAATGATGGTATAACAAATAAAAATAAGCAAAAGAATTATCAATTTTCTAAGACTCCATTATATTATGAGCTTCTTTGTTTATTTGGGGGTGTGAGAGGGTCACACTCACAGTGCTCAGAGCTTGCTCTGGCTGTGTACTCAAGCATTAGTACTGGAGTTCCAGGGAACAGTCAGGTGAGCCCTGTGCAAGGCCTTACCTGCTGCCCTATCTCTCTTTCCCCTATATCCAGATATTTTAAAATGAAATTTTATGAATGAGTTTTATTCTTTTTTTATCTTTTTTCCTAACACACTCTCCAACCTATTCCCACCACCACACTTAGCAATGTCTCTCTTGGACTTTTGATATATGTCTTTGCAGACTCCTTTGTAATAAAATATAATCATACTAATTAGTTGAACTACCTATTAGAAAAAGTATTTGAGGGTCGGAGTGATATCCAGCGGGTAGGGCATTTGCCTTGCAAGCGGCCGCCCATGCCGGCCCGGGTTCAATCCCCGGCATCCCATATGGTCCCCTGAGCACTGCCAGGAGTAATTCCTGAGTGCAGAGCCAGGAGTAACCCCTGAGTATTGCCGGGTGTGACCCAAAAAAAGAAAAAAAAAAAAGAAAAAAAAAAGAAAAGAAAAAGTATTTGAAGTAGAAGCAGAAGCAAGGTATTTAAAAAGATGTTAAGCCTTAATGAAATGTAAACCCACATACATTACTTTTCCTATAAAATGATAAACATGTACATCCACACATGTGCACACAATGCTTCTCTGTTTTAGTGAAAATTGAAAGGAACTACTGCTGGGTATGTATTAGTGGACCTTTCCTTTTTCTCTCTCTCAATTTTTGTTTTGTTGACTCTAGAGTTTAGGGACTTGGATAAAGTACAACTGATCTCAATTCTATATCTCTGTTAACCATGTTGATCTTCAATCTCACTAGTACACAATTTCTATTTTATTTCCATTCTAAACATTTGTTTTGCTACATTTTATGTATAAAATACTCAGCATACAATTGGAGTTATGTTCTCAGGATGAAATTTGCTCATTCATTTTGTGTTTTATAGCCATTATGTCAATTTTTCTATTTTCATTCTGATGTTAAAGTCTGATTTACATGCTTTAACAATTTTTTTGTTTATTTGTATTTTTTCTTTCAAATTTTATTACACCACTTTTAGACATACAATTGCAAGATGCTCATGTAGTTATGGTTCTACAGTGTTCCAACACCCATCCCTCCACCCGAACCCATCTCCCATTACCAATGTCCCCACCTCCCACCCTCCCACACCTCAACTACTTGGCAGGTTCTGTACGTCTTTTCTCTCCTCTCTATCTCTCCCTCCCGCCTAACTTTCCTACACAGCTTAGAATGCAGTACATTGAAGGACATAACTGTTTTCACTAGTTTGATGGACCCCCAAGGCCATCATGAGGCTTAGGGGCCTCATGGTCAGCGTCTGGACAGCAAAGGTGGTGGCTAGTGTGGTGGGCGAGTCTCATCCGGCTGCTTCTGGGACCCCCCAGAGGTGATGGGCCCACTCCCAAAACCCATCTGTCCTCCCTGGGAGCCCCATGGTCAGCTAAGCCTGGGGAGCCAAGTTCCAGGTTCCCCAGCCGCGTGTGAGGCTCTGCATGTTATGGCTGGTCACCCCAGGGCAGCTCCTGGGTGGGGCCACAAGGCTCAGACAAAATGGAGGGGGGAAGGGCCGGCGCCGGCTCCACCTGACGAATTCCCGGTGATTCCCGCTTCTGGGAGCTGCCTACCTGGGCTCAAACTCGTTTTGCTCAATTAATCTGGTCTTGAGGTATCATCTCTCTCCCTGGTAGGCTGGATTATGTTGCAGCGTCCAGACAGCAAAGGTGGCAGCTAGTGTGGTGGGCGAGTCTCATCCGGCTGCTTCCAGGCCCCCTAGAGGTGATGGGCCCACTCCCAAAACCCATCTGTCCTCCTGGGAGCTCCATGGTCAGCTAAGCCTGGGGGAGCCGAGTTCCAGCTTACCTAGCCACGCATGAGGCTCTGCATGTTATCTGCTTGAACAATTTAGTTTAACATCTTTGTTTCCTTCCATCATTCTTTTAAATGAATATGTATAATATTGCTTTGCCAGTAATTTTACTCTACATTTCCTTCTCAACTGTTCTTTGATCCTTAGATTCACTTATAAGGCAATTGGCAGCATGATTGGCATAATAAGCTAAAGAATTGTGAGACAGCATCAAAGTTCATCAAGGACTCATCAATACTTATTTAAAAAGTCTACTTGGCTTATGCTGACCCATTTCAGTGATTTTTTTTTAAACCAAAGGAATTCACCTTGGAGTAGAGCAGCTTGAGTTGGAATCTTGGCTCAAGATTTCCTACTAAGACAGACCGACTATCCTAAAAGCAAAACATTTTTGGAAGTCTCTGGTTCAAAAAACATTGGAAGGATTAAGGTCAGCCTATATTTTAACTGTGGGAGCAGGATGGTGTGATGATATTGAACTCATTGTATTTTCTCTGTTAGGGACCATGGTGTCCTGGGTACTAGAGGTAACACGGGGAAGTGTATGAGCTTGGAGGGGGAGGTGGGAAGGCAAAAATGCCAGACCAGTAAAAGGAATTCAGCTATATGCACTGTTTGCTCATAAACACAACCCATGGCATACTGGGACTCGGGAAATAGTTTGAACAGTACCTAGTAACCCTCAACAAACCCAGTTGAACCTATCTGCACCCTTAACCATGGTTCTGACACTTTTCTTTCTCTTTGTCTCTCTCTCTTACTCCTTCCCCATACTCTCATTCTCACTTAGCTTGTGCAAACTCACTAAACACAAAGGATTAGGACCCACATCAAATACAGGTCATTGGCCTCAAACCTTACATAAGGTCTTGAAGACTGCAGTTGACCCTCCACTGTTTTGTCACTTCGGATGCTGAAAGATTAAGTGAGATTAAAAAGTGAAGGTGCTCAACATGGCGCCCAGGCTATCGGGACCACCTTCCTCCACATACCCTACCATGTGGTCTCTCTTTGCTGCCTTCAGCTCATCCACCTCCCTTTACTTACATGACTTGTTCCAGAGATGCACATGGCTCTACGCCAGACTCCTAACAATAAAGTGTTTTTCACTTTATGCTCTCATTTCTCTTCATAGAACTCTTTCATTGAGGTATGGTTTTCATCCTTTTGTGGCTGGGGATCCAAGGTTCAAAAGGAATAAGGCAACTTGTCAGGCCCCACAGCTAGTGAGTCAGGCAACCAAAAGTCCCTCATAATCCAGATATTGATTCCTTTTTCTCTCTAATTGAAAATTTATTACCTAGAGAATAATATTCCAAGCTAGGCAAAACATTGTTTAAGAGGATTTTTCAAGGGTTGGAATCTACCACAAGTGTGTGGGGTGGCAAAGTTTAGGTAAGATAGAGAAGGGATCAGTCTGCCAATAATAGTTGGAAATGCTAAGGCTAACCTAGAACAGAGTATTGAAAATAGATAAAGGGATACCTATGATAACCCCTCAATATATATTTACAAACCACATTGCTACGTTGCACAAAAGATAAAATGAGAGACAAAAAGTGCCTGCCACAGAAGCAGGGGTATTGAGATGGAGGAGGAGAATAGGGGACATTGTTGGTGAAAAATGTGCACTGGTGGAGGCATGGGTGCTGCAATAATGTAGGACTGAAATGCAATTATGAGCAGTTTTGTAATTGTCTATCTCACGGTGATCACTTGTATCATTTGTCTTCCCTTTGTTCAATGATTTGCTGGAGCGGACACCAGTAACATCTCCATTCATTGGGAATGAGGTCCACTATTGTTGTTTTTGACATGAAGAATACATCACGGGTAGCTTGCCAGGGTCTGCCATGGCTCTGGGATCATCCCAGGGGGCCCAGTCGTTTTTCTATGTCACACCATCAACCATCAAGGCCCACATGGCAGAGCCCTGGGTGTAGACAAGCCTGTCTCCTCTCTGCTACCTGCCGACACAGCTGTGCACTGAAGCCACACCAGCAACACCTCAAGGGACAGGTGGCAGGGAGGAGAGGAGAATAGAAGAAAAAGAGAAAGAAAAGTATCTGCCTCTGTGCCTTCTATTCTTCTTCTCCCCCTCCTCCTACTTCTTCATGTTACACATTGTGGCCTGGAGTACCTACAGGGGTTATTATTTATATCCCTTAGCCTACATTCGATGCTCAGTTCTAGTCTAGAATTACTATTTCTAACAATTATTATCAGAGTGGCCCCTTTGCTATCTTGCCTAAACTCTGACCCTCACACACTTATGGTAGATTCCAACCATTACCAAGTCTGCCTTCACCTTTGCTAGGAGCTTGAGGTTGGAGACCCTGTTCATTTATGGTTGTTCTAGCTTCCTATTTCATTCTAGGCAAACAGGGCTCGCTCAGTTCTTAGAGATTGATTGTATGAAAGGATGTTTTTAAAGAATATCCATGTTCTGTGACAGTTTAAATCTGAGTCTAAATGCAAAGAGGAAGAAAGTTTATAGGAAGAGAGTCCACACATCGTGTCTTCAGATCATGGAGTAACTTTGCACACAAAAGACTTCCCTCAATACAGACCCCCTCTATCAAACTACATACATATAGACATATGTGTATTCAACTCTGACCACTGAACCATTTTTCAGTTTGTGAAGAAATATGGAAATGTTTTTAGCATGGATATTGGTGACATATACACAGTAATTATAACTGGATTGCCCTTGATCAAAGAAGCCCTTGTGGAGCAGGAACACTTCATGAATCGCCCTGTCACTCCTATACGGAAGCATGTCTTTAAGGAAAATGGTAAGTGTCTCCTGGGCCCATGTTAGATGTGTTTATTTTATATTTTGTGGTCTGTCTAATAGAGGCTCTGTGAATGTAATTTTCTCAACTCCCAGAAATGCAGCTCATAATAAACTCCTGTCAAGAAAGGATATCAGAAACCTCCTTTCATAAGATTTATCAGGCTTAGCCTTATTGTGAGAGACAGCGGAGAAACTGGGTGTCCTATATGGACTCACTCAGGTTGTTTTCATAGGCAAAAACCAGCTCTGCTCAGAGGATGATGACGTGATTGAGCTTTCAGGTTTTCTGTCTCAGAAAATGGATGTGGATCAGCAAAATTCTGCCCATACAGAGATTTTCCTGCCATTCCTAGAAAATACTGTACAGTTGTCAGATGACTTTCTAATTTCCCATGCTTAATCATAAGACTTTGCCATGCTGGGTATCTTGAGCCTTCTAGTTTTGGAGAGCATGCCCCTAATGAGCTCTAGGCTTTTGCTAATTTAGTATATGTTAAGAATTGCTTCCTGCCTTAGGAATCTCCTGGAACATAGGGCTGTGGGAAGACTTAGATTGACTTCATATGACAAAATTATCATGAATCTAGCTTCCTTGCTAGATTCATAAAATCTAGCAAAAAATCCTCTTTTTGCCTCATGATTCGCCACAGGGGACACACATGTGTAGTTATTCTAAGACGTACTTGGTGATGCTGGATCAACCATAATGTAATTGGTCCTTCTACTTCTAAGAGTCATGTGAGCCTGCCCCTGAGCAAGTGAACATGACTCAATAATTCCTTTGGTAAAATAAGCAAGTTATTCTGACACATTATGGACTTTAGTGGAGGTTTAGACATTTGATGGAATTGGCTGTATGTTTATGATATGACAATTTATATATTGAATGGCTTTCTGGTTCAGGCATGCCACCCCTTGCTCCCCTGTTTGCTTGGGAGATTTGTATCTCAGGAAGTCAGTTTGGGCATATCAGCATTTGTTTAGCTTGAGCCAGGGGATCACCTGAAGATTTTCATTTCTATACAGTCTTTGGGACCTATGCAGAAAGGCTAGCCCAGAACTTTTAAAGAATTTACCTTGCATTATCTCTAAATAGCCCAGTCCATGATGGACTGGTCAAGAAATCTTAGGTGGACTTCTGACAATAAAAGAAGTTAACAGGAGGGAGAAAGGGATTGCCATATCAGCCATTGCCTTGGCCATTTGCCATCTTCTTCCAGTCTGGGTCTGCTCTCCAGCCTGTGCACAAGGTCCGTGTCCAGCAGCCATCTTGGCCTGGCATCCTACACCAAGCTGTGGTGTGCCCAGCTAGGAATTGGAAGTTTGAGGTTTTCCTGTCCTTGAATTGAATTGTACTGCCAGAACTTGTGTGAGTAAAAGCTTTTTGGAACTTTACTGGATTCTGCAGTCTTTATCCTTCCACTGGCTACCGGTCCCCTTGAGGCAAAAGGGAATTTGTTCTTACTCCCTGATATACTGTCAGGGAACACAGGTGTTCCACCTGGAGCACAGAAGTGTTTTCCGCCAATCTAGTCCATATTAAAACAGTTTTCCATGCATCACTAAAGTAAATTTAAAAAATAAATAAAATTCTAAATAAAAAAACATGACTCTTTTCTCTAGGAAGTATTTTCAGATGCTTTCCAACTTCTCTTTGAAATTCTGTAGCCATATCCTCATATAGTCGCTTTTTACCTATCATGTTAAACACTATATTGACTCCAAATGCTCTAATGAGGGCCGGAGCAATAGCCCAGCAGGTAGGGCGTTTGCCTTGCCACACGGCCCGCCCTTGCTGGCCGGGGGTTCGACCCCGATATCCCATATGGTACCCCGAGCACCGCCAGGAGTAATTCCTGAGTGCAGAGCCAGGAGAAACCCCTGAGCATTGCCAGGTGTGACCCAAAAAACAAAAACAAAAAAAAGGAAAAAAAATGCTCTAATGAAAAACAGAATTGATAAATCCACCCATGTCCATATTCCACTTACATTCTAGTCAGAAACACAATCCAATTAGTTCAAATAATTGAGATCATTGGTGTTATGATAAGTGCCAGGTGCCCTTACTAGGGTTTCCTTATCTATTCCTATTATTTAGAGAGATCTAGAATGATAATCAATTTAATAAAGTGAAAAATGTCAATATATAAATAGTCAACAGGGGCCGGAGCAATAGCCCAGCAGGTAGGGTGTTTGCCTTGCACGCTGTGGCCCATGCCGGCCGGGTTTGATCCCTGGCATCCCATATGGTCCTCCAAGCACTGCCAGGAGTAATTCCTGAGTGCAGAGCCAGGGAGAAACCCCCTGAGTATTGCCGGGTGTGACCCAAAAAGCAAAAAATAAACAAATAAATAAATAGCCAACAAATAGTCAATAAATCAATAGTAAAAAAAAAGAGAGAGCAAAAGAGATTGTATATTACTGAAAGTGGTGGCTAGGACTATAAAAATAGTGTATCACAAGTAATCAATCTATACTGGTCATCATATTAGTTGTTTTAGGATTATTTTCAAATAGTTTTCAATTTTCAAAGATTATTAGATACTATCAAATCAAGCGATAAAGTGATTAGATTCTATCAGGTGAATAGATACACTTTTGCAAACCGTTCCCATGCCAGATATTTATATACAGAATTGGAACACTGCAATTTCGATTTTCTTTTTCAAGGATTGGTCATGTCCAGTGGCCAGACATGGAAGGAACAAAGAAGATTCACCCTGACAACACTAAGGAACTTCGGTTTAGGAAAGAAGAGCTTAGAGGAACGTATTCAGGAGGAAGCCTACTACCTGGTCCAACTTATAAAAGAGGAGAAAGGTGAGTGCTCAATAGAGCAGGTTCAGAGCCTTATCAACTGTTTTACTTATGCCCAGTGCTATAAAAGTTACCAGGGAATAATAGTGAACTCTGTAAAATGTATACTATCACTTGTATCACTTGTCTTCCCATTGTTCATCAATTTGCTCGAGTGGGTGCCAGTAACGCCTCCATTCATTGGGAATGAGGTCCATTATTGTTACTGTTTTTGGCATATCAAATACACTACGGCGAGCTTGCCAGGCTCTGCAAGGAGGTCCAGTCTTTTCTATGTCAGACCATCAACCATCCAGGGCCCATGAAGAAGAGTCCTGGGTGTAGACAAGTCTGCCTCCTGTCTGCCACCTGCCGATGCAGCCGGGGCACTGCAGCCACACCTGCAATACCTTGAGGGGCAGGTTTTCCCATAAAACTGTATACTATAGATCTCAGAAATTAAGCACAAAAAAGTCATTAACCACATTATTGACTTAAACTATGTTTTACTTCTTAGACATTGACTGAGCACTTGCTGTGTGTCATATCCTGTATGGAATTTAATAGCCAGAGTCTCATGCTTGATTCTTTACTCCATCTGTCATAAGACATGTAGCTGTGCATATCTTTTTAGAAAATAAACAATCTACAACTTTATAAACTCTAGGACAGCCTTTTGACCCTCACTTCAAGATCAACAATGCGGTTTCCAATATTATTTGTTCTGTTACCTTTGGGGAACGCTTTGAGTACCAAGATGAAAAATTTCAGAGACTTCTAAAGATGATGGATGAAGTCATATACCTGGAAGCTTCTACCTGGTGCCAGGTAATGGTCATAGTGGCATTATACGTCTTGGTTAAGCAAAATATTGCATTAGAAGACAAACACATATAAGGTGTATCTTTATAAGAGCTAAGCATTAAAAAATTGTTTCCTGTGTTTGGGCTACAAGTGGTAGTGGAGTCTAATCTAAGTATGTTATTCGTGATAGAACCCAGACTTCCTGAAGGCAAAGCTCGTACACTAGCACATTAAGCCATATCCCTAGCATGTAAGAACAAAAAAAATTAAGACAGTTTACAAGAAATAACTATATATAACTAGATATAATAAAACAGTCAAAGTGGTGAATGGAAATGCTATTAAATATCAAGATATTTCTACCCTGAAAGGTAATCATACAGATTTGAAAAATGGCTAAAAGAAAATTATTCAACAATAGCTTAGAACATTTGTCACCTATAAACCAGGTCTTCAGTGAATACTGAATAGCTTCTTATTAAAAAAGAAAATGGCAAATAAATAAAAATTCTCATGAAATTTACATCAAATTTCTTCACATTAATAATTTCTCTAAATGTTAATGAAATGAACTCTTCTATGTAAATATTCATGGAAGTTGTATGGATTATAGCATTTAGCATTATAGCATTTAGCTATATATTATAGCATTTAGCATTATAGCATTTAATCATACAACTCTTGCTTCTTAGAAAAAGGGCACTTGAACAGTCATGTTAAACAGGTTCAGAGTAAAAGGTTAGAAACAACCACACAGGATAATGGCAGACTAGGTAAAGTCGTCTGCCAGCCATAGTAGTGTGAGAACAAATGTTATTAAAAATAAAGACATAAGCGATGAGTGCATTATGTATTGGCTAATGGATTAACAGTTTAATAGAATTTAATTCTTATCATCTATGTACACTAAACGAAGGGGGCAGTAAATGTTATAAAACTGATATCAGAACTGAAGAGATAAGTTGGTGGCAAATACATAATGGGGGTCTTTAACACTCAACTCTAATTACTGTCTAGATGAACTAGACAGAGTATCAGTTAGAAAATAATAACCTAAAAGAAGCAGTGAAAGAAGTAGGACTAATTAACATGCACAGAGCATGTCACGTCACATAAGTTACTACACTTTCTTCTCCAGTGCACAGGAATATGCTCCAGGATAGAATGCAGGCTGGGTCACAACCTGAGTGCCTTTCGTGACAAAATGATAAGTAAATAAAATATGTTTTCATGCCTCAATGCCAAAAATGCAGAAATCAACTATAAAAAGGGAAAATGCTAACAAATATGAGTGAAATACTGTTAAATATCTATTGGGTCACAGATAAAATCAAATAAGTAAATAGTCCTTTAAATAAATGAGACTGGGATTACAAACTATCAGGATTAATGGGACAAAGAAAAACGAAACAGGCTTACATCATGAAATAAGAAATAGTTCAAACAAATAAGTAATCTAAGTCCATACGACAAAACACTAGAAAACTAACAAATAACATATTAAGTAGAAGAAAGGAAATAAAGTCGAACAGTGGGATTAGAGATCAAGTATATGTGTTATGTTAGGTCAAACCATTTAAAATCCTTGGCATCACATGAATGCTGGAGAACCACCAGGTTGAGCCCTGGAGGTCCCCGAACATCTTTGTGTTCAGTCCTTAGCACCACTAGTATGGCCCAGGTGATCCTTAGTGTACCACAGATTCTAAGTAGCACTGTCTTCTCAGTCCCCCACATTAATCACCAGCCCTGTTGACTAGAACAACAAACAAAAGAAGCCTCTGTACATTATGAACCACAGTTTGGAGGCATCTCTCTGAAAGAAACCAAAAACGAAAAACGAATAGAGTATGGTTTGAAGAAATAGTGAGTAGGTGATACCTTGCACACAGCTGACTCAAGTATGATCCCCAGTACCAAATATGATCCTCTCAGCCCTTCCAGGAGTGATGCTGGAGTGTATAGCAGGAGTAAGCTTTGAGCAAAACAATTTGTGGGGCAAAATCAAAGCCAGAGAGGGGAAGAAAGAGAGAGAGGGGAGAAAAAAAGACAGATGTGGGCAAATGAGAGAAAGGGTAAAGAAATCAATAATATGAGTAGAAATAAATAATATGGATATAAATAGTAATAGAAAGGATAAATGAGACTTTAAACTGATATTCAAAGGAATAAGCAACTTAACAAAGACTTGGAAGACCTAAAAAGAGAGATACTAAATACTTAGAAGAGTTATGAATCAGTAACTCAGAAAAACAAAAGGTAAAAATAAGTGCTATGAACTTTATCCCATTTAACTAGAGAATCAAGCTGAAATGAACTATTCTTTAGAGACATACAAGCTCCTAAGTAATCTAATCAGAATAGAAAAGAAAAATAAACAAATCAATTACAAGTAAAAAAATTCTTACAAGCAAGAATCAGGATAAAAAAAAAAAATAGAAATCAATTACAAGAAAATTCAAAACTTTAAAATATCCTCAAGAACAAAAGCCCAAGTCCAGATGGGTTAATTAGTGGATTCTACACAATTTCAAAGACTTCTCTATACACGCTTCAAACTCCTGCAAAATAGAAATCAAAGATAATAATACTCTAACAATGTATAAAAAGTCAACATTCTTTAGCTAGAAAGCTGAAGTGTTCTTCAGATAACATCCAAAACTGTGGGAAGTGACAGGAAGACTCTGATTCAAACACAAGGAAAACAGGAATTTCTATTGTCTTACCATAGAAATGTCATGCTACATTGTCTCCATTGTTTTCTTTTTCCTCAATTAGCTCTATAATATGCTTCCAAGGTTAATGAATGTATTACCTGGACCTCATAAGACACTCTTTTAGTGACTGGGAATATCTGAAATTATTTGTTGCCCAAATGATTGAAAACCACAAAAGAGATTGGAATCCTGATGAAACAAGAGACTTTATTGATGCTTATCTCAAGGAAGTAGAAAAGGTGAGGAAATCAAAGCTGCTCATAAAGAGCAAATGGGGCAAACTACATTTCTATTGTTGTGGCAAAAAATTACAAATTACCACTAATTCAGTGACAAAAACACAAATTGGGGTTTTTTTCCTTTGCTTTTCGGGCCATTATTGTTACTGTCCAGGAATCTTATCCACTACGAGAGACAGAGAATCACACAGGAATGCAATGAACAAAGCAGAGTTTTTTTTTTAATTTTTTTATTTTTACAATTACAAAATTATTCAATTAAAAAGTTCATATTTGGGTTTTGGTCATACAGTGTTCCAGCACCCATCCCGCAACCAGTGCCCATTTCCCACCACCAACGTCCCCGGTTCCCTCCCCGCCCCCAGCCCTCCTCCATGGCAGGTTCTTTATTTCTTTCCATTTCTCTCTCTTTCTCTTTTCCTTCCCTTCCAGACTATGGATTACAGAACATACATTAAAGGGTTGTCATGTGTATCTTTTTGCCTGTATTTAATGCTCAGTTCTAAGTTGGCATTAGTACCCTCGACAATTGTTAGCACACTGTTCCATTTTCTGTCTTACCTAGCCTCTGACTCCCGCACGTTTGTGATAATTTCCACCTTGACAAGACCTCCTGATATATGTTTCACTTGACCTTGGATATTGGTATCATAATATGTACATATATATTTATGTTATGCAGATAAATGCAGTCATTCTGTATCTCTTTCTCTCTCCTTCTGGCTAATTTCGCTCAACATAATCTTCTCCATGTCCATCCATTTATAGGCAAATTTTATAACTTCATTTTTCCTAACAGGTGCATAGTATTCCATTGTGTAGATGTACCAAAGCTTTTTTATCCAGTCATCGATTTTCGGGCACTCTGGTTGCTTCCAGATTCTGGCTATTGTGAATAATGCTGCTATGAACATAAAAGTAGGGATGGTGTTTCCGCTGCGTATTTTTGGTTTCCCAGAGTAGATTCCCAGGAGTGGTATGGCTGGGTCAAATGGGAGTTCAATTTCTAGTCTTTGGAGGAAAGTCCATATTGTTTTCCAGAAAGGCTGTACCAGCCGGCATTCCCACCAACAATGGATCCCTCAGGTGAATATAAAGCCCATCTTAGTCTTGAAATTACCTGTTCTATGAAAATTTGCTAAGTAAGTGAAATTTTCCTATCTCTCTCTTATTTTACTTTCCTGACACCACAATAATAGATGCATAAATTTCTCGTCACTATCTGGTGTGGCAGTGTGGCACCACACATAAGAAGTATCACTGTCTTCCCATTGATCATCAATTTGCTCGAGCAGGCACCAGTAATATCTCCATAAATCCTGTTGCAAACAAGTGTAGCCCAAGTGTATCTGCTTCCTCCA
The DNA here is from genome assembly GCA_021461705.1 of Cryptotis parvus. NCBI lineage: Eukaryota > Metazoa > Chordata > Mammalia > Eulipotyphla > Soricidae > Cryptotis > Cryptotis parvus. The sequence goes on from JAJIBD010000340.1 coordinate 41,547, forward strand.
GGGACAGGAAGAGCCTCAAACCATTCTTCAGGTCATGGAATTGAGGTCCATAATTGTTACTATTTTTTGGCATATCAAATAAAACACGGGTAGCTTGCCAGGCTATGCCATGGTTCTGGGTTCATCTCATGGTAGTATAATAAAATATGATACTGAATGCTTAAAATGAACTAATGCTATCCATATAAAATATCACAGTTGTACTTTAAGTCGAACCCCTCTTTTGACATTAATGATCATTTCTTTGTAGACTGGTGAGATCCTGGTGGTGAATCTGTAATACAGCTCATGAAGGATCTTGATGTATTGGGTTTGAACACCCTGTTTGGCTAGGGCTTCGATGACTGCTTCAGTCTCCACAGAATCAAAGGCTTTCTGTAAATCAATGAACGTGAGACAGAGCGGCATCCTGTACTCCCTGAAAACCTCAATGAGCTTGGTTACTGTGTGGATATAGTCAATTGTGCTGAATCCTTTCTGGAAGCCTGCTTGCTCCCATGGTTGTCCTTCATATAGTGTTCTGCTAATCCTGTTCAGGATGACTTGTGTAAACAGCTTGTAGATGACGGACAACAGGCAGATGGGGTGATAGTTGCCGATGTCGTGAATGTCTCCCTTCTTGAAGAGTAGAACCGTCCTGCTGGTTTTCCATTGGGAGGGCACCTTGCATTCGGACAGGTAGCGTGTGAAGAGCCGAGCTAGTGTATTGATGAGTACCGACGGCAGATTCTTCAGGTGTTCGGGTCTGACTTCTTCTGGGCCTGGTGCTGTTCCCTTCTTTACTGACGAGATGGCATGTCGGATTTCAGAAGAGAACATTGGGAATGACATATCCATCCTGTGGAATTTGGTATGTGGGCAGGTGGATGTGGCTATCAAAGAGATTTGAGTAGAAGTCCTGTATAATCTTCTCCATTGCCTTTCTGGAAGATGTGACAGATCCATCAGGGCGTCGGAGGGCAGTCATCTTGGTATTATAGTTGGCGAAGGACTGGAGGGCGATGCTGAATGCTTTTCACAGGTTCTGCTGCATCTTCCAGTTTTTCTGCTCTTCTGTCTTTGAGATCTTTTTTTATCGCTTCTCTGAACCGTTTAGCAAGCTTGGACGTTAGCATTTGGTCTCCTGAGGCTCGCGCCTTGCCACGCTGGCGAATGAGCTCAAGAGTTTCTGAAGACAAGCGTCCTTTTGTGTCTTTCTCTCACTCGGCATTCTTCGCACAATCATGGAGGTGCTGAACCAGTCGGTTGTATTCTTCATCGATGTCATCAATGATGGTATCTTCCCATGTTGCCGCAATGGTGCCAAAGAGTTCCCAGTTGGTGGTCGTTCTAGGAGTTCTCTTCTTAAACTTTGCAGCCTTTTCTCCCCCGTTGTGGGAAGTAGAATTTTACGCGAAGAAGACGGTGGTCCGATCCTGTTTGGAATTCAGGGACTATAGCAACATCTGTCAGACAAAACCGTCGATTGAAGATGACGCGGGTCAATTTCATTGTGGAACTGTGCACCAGGAGATTCCCATGTCCAACGTTTCGCTTCAGCCTTCTGGAACTGTGAGTTCCCATGAATGGTCTTGGTGGACACGATGAACTCAGATAGTCTCTCACCTTGTTCGTTCCATTCTAGGCCATGGGTCCCAATGTGGAGTTCTTCAGCCAATCTTCTCGGTCCTATCTTGGCATTAAAATCACTGGCTATGATCTTGTAGAAGGTGTGATCTTTTTTATAGAACTCCTCCAATTCCATGTAGAATTTCTCAATTTCATCTTCTTTGTATGTGGATGTTGGTGTGTAGACAACGAAGATAGAAATTGCTGGCATTGGGCCACATCTCTTCAAGTGTAATCGTCCTATTCGGTTTGTTAGGCATTCAAATGAATCAATGTTGACGGCCATGTTCGTGTTGACAAGGACACCACCCCCCCCACCCGACGCCTCTTTCGTTACATGTTACAAGGAACAATTCTTCTCTGGTGTCAAATACAGCATGATGCAACTGACGCCTCCTCGTCTCAGTCAGACCAATGATGTCGTACTTGATCTTTGCGCTTGCACCATCAGATCCTTAATATATGCTTCTGATGCCAGCGTACGTGGGTTCAACAGGGTGATACCATTTCACCAAAACTCTTCAGTGCCACCCTCGAGAACATAATGCAACAATTAGAATGGGAAAGAATGGGAGTGAAGATAGATGGTCGGCAACTAGACCACCTCTCGCTTCGCTGATGACATCATTCTAGTAACACCAAACATTAGCCAAGCGGCACAAATGCTGGCTGAATTCGACCGAGAATGTGGAAAGATAGGTCTACAGCTGAATCTATAGAAAACCATGTTCATGAAAAATGAACTAGTTCCAGAAGCCCCAATCACTCTCAATGGAACAAACATCTCTGAATGCAACAGTTATTTGTACCTAGGTTGAGAAATCAACATGATGAATGACCTAAAACCTGAGCTGCGCAGGAGAAAGAGAGAGCGGCATGGAATGCCTTCAAAGGCATCGAAGAAATAGCTAAAAGGACAAAGAACCTCCGGCTCCGGGCACATCTCTTTGACTCCATCCATTCTCCCTGCGTTAACATACGCCTCAGAGACCTGGGCCCTACGAAAAGCAGGATGAGAATGCTATTCAGGTCTCCCAGAGAGGAATCGAAAGAGCTATGCTTGGAATATCACGCCTCACTCAAGTGAGAGAAGGAATCCGGAGTTCTGACCTCCGTCGCTCTTCCAGAATCAGGGACGCTGTCTCGTTTGCCAAGGCATTTAAAATCAGATGGGCTGGACATGTAATGCAATTTGGAGACAACCGCTGGACTAGAGCCATTACTGACTGGATCCCAAGGGATGTGAAAAGATCACATGGCCGCCTACGTACAAGATGTTCAGACTTCCTTGTCAAGACCCTGAAGAAACATTTTGAGGCTCTTCATATTCCTGAATCAACCAGATGCCATTGGGCTACATTGGCACGTGATAGGGTCCAACGGAAATGTTACTGGCGCCCGCTCAAGCAAATCAATGAAAAATGGGATTCAAGTGATCAAGTGATCAAGTACTTTAAGTGTTTACAAAAAGTGAAGGCTTTAAAAGATGATCTAGTTCGTGGAGTTTTGTGAACAGACAAAAATTTGGTGTTTCAGTCTTCAGCTAGATCTGTAAGCTCCATGAGCACCAAATCAATAAAGGGTTTTTTGTTTTAAAAGGAGAAAGATGGGGCCGGAGCACAGCAGGTAGGGAGGGCTTTTTCCTTGCAGGTGGCCAACCCAGGTTCAATCCCCGGCATCTCAAATTGTCCCTTAAGAACTGCCAGGAGTAATTCCTGAGTGCAGAGCAAGGAGTAATCCCTGAGCATTGCCAGGTGCAACCCAAAAAGCAAAAAAAGATAATAATAAAGAAGAGGGTGGAGATGGGAAAGATAAGATAGCACAGTGGGTAGGGCACCTGTCTTACGCAGCTGACCTGATTTCTATCCTTTAATAACCATATGCTCCCCCAAGACCACCAGAAGTGATCCTTGAGCACAGCCAAGTATGGCCCAAATACCTACCCCTCAAAAAAGTGCAGAAAAATTACCCTTTAGAAGTTATAGAAATTGAGTATGTTGGGCCAGAGCAATAGTCCAGCAAGGAGGACGTTTGCCTTGCACACCACTGACCCGGGTTCGATCCCCAGTATCCCATATGGTCCTGGAGCACTGCCAGGAGTAATTCCTGAGCAGAACCAGGAATAACCCCTGAGCATCGTCGGATGTGACCCAGAAAAAAAAAGAAATTGAGAACGTTAAAGTAGTTAATTGAGGGCCTGGAGCCATAGCACAGTGGGTAAGGCGTTTGCCTTGCACTTGCTGACCCGGTTCAATCCCCGGCATCCCATATGGTCCCCTGAGCACTTCTAGGAGTAATTCCTGAGTACAGAGCCAGAAGTAACCCCTGAGCATTGCCAGGTGAGACCCAAAAGAACTAAATAAAGTGGTTGAGAGAAACCAAAAAAGTCAACTCCTGTTCAGAGTCCACAGACACACCTCAGAGATGTTGGACCCAATCATGTGGAAGCATAGACATCACAATAAAACAGTTCAGAACATGGGGCTTCCAGAAAGCACAGTCACGATGATGTGGGTTTAGGACACCAGGCTTCCGGTATGTCCAGATGTTCTGTGTATTTTGGTTGTTGCTGTTTTGGAAGACACTTGGCACCCTCATATCTGACTTCTGTAAGGTTCACGGGACCATAAATGGTGCCAAGGATGAATCCTGGTCACTGCCCATGAGGCAAGAGCCTCCCCTTGCTCTCCGGCCCTGTACGCTTTCTTTTTGGTTTTGAGCCACACACAGCTGTGCTCTGCACCCAGGAACACTTCTCGAGGGCCTGAGGGACTATGTGGTGATAAGGATGGACACAGGCCTCGATGTGTGCAAGTGCTCCAATCTCTGTAGCACCTCTCTGGCCCCACTTTTTTTTACTTACACTGCTCTCCATAGAATGTGTGGACTCGTGCCATCTAAAAAACATGGTCAGGGGCGGGAGCGATAACATAGTGGTAGGGCGTTTGCCACTCTGTACTATGTTCAACCCTGAGTGCTAAAGCTAGTGGTGTTTGTTACTTCCCCCAGCACCCCACCTGATGCCTGTGGCGGCACTGCACTTACAGTGTCTCCGTGAAGGTACCTGACATAAGAAGTATGCTACCAAATTGAAGCTTCCTCTGAAAGGGTAAATAGTTGATAGGGTTTCATGGGGCTGACTTATAGAATCAAGGAATCCTATGTCAAAAAAATGAGTCACACCATTGAATATACACAAAGAGACTTAAGTGATAAACTCTAAATACCTGCAGGGCTAGCCACAATGTGTAAAATAAGAGGCAGAGAGATGCAGAGACAGAGAGAGAGACAGAGAGAGAAAGAGAGGAAACTGGGGTACCTGCTATTAAGGCAGCATGGGGGTGGGCAGGAGGGGGTGGGGTATATTGGTGGTGAAAATGGGGCACTGGTGGAGGGATGGGTGCTGGTATACTGTATTACCAAGAACCAATTATGATCACCTTTGTAATTGTATGTTTCACTGTGGTATAATAAAAAATAAAAAAAAAATTTTAAAAAATGAGTCATGAAAGATACAAAAAAATAGTAGGACACAAGAGAAATTCAGTTTATTCAACATGGAACCAGATGTTTTTATGATGAGTATTTCATATAACTTATAAAAAAAGTATATCTTGTGTAATTTATAAATGCTATATTGGAGGGTGTTTGTGTATACTTATGTTTTATAAAACAGGACACTAGAAACAAAGAATTTATGTGACTTTCATTGAAATTTGTCTATTACCTGCACTAACAGTTTCTGCTATCAATACCTATGACCAAAAAAAGGCATGAAGAATGGCTGTGTGGAAAGACCAAAGAGAGTACAGGGGTTAGGATGATTGCACTGCTTGTAAACAATTATATTTCAAACCCTAGCACCAGTGGCTGGAGAAAGAATACAACAGGTAGGTATGTGCCTTGATTGCAGCAGACCCTGATTCAATCTCTGGCATTCCATATGCTGGTAGTTTCCATTCCTGGTAGTTTCCAGAGCACTACCAGGAATAATTCCTGAGCACAGGATTACTGTGTGTGGTCGGAAAGCAGCAACAAAAACCCTATTTCCAATTGCAGTCTCTCAAGCACTGCCAGAGTCATGGCAAGTTGTTTCGATTTTCATCCACTCGAGCTAATACCTTTCCTACTCTTGTGAGACTCGCAGACATGGGTCAGAGCTGCTACTGACTCTCCCTGTGACCAGCTGCTCACGAGGCACCCGGGAGGGATGGTGGGTTCCTAGTCCTGGCCCACCACCCCAGCAGAGACTCGCAACAAGCCAGACGACCCCCCCACTCCATGAGGGCCTCCGTTCTCCACCTCCGGACTCTCTCTCGTCAGACCTCCACCCAGCAGACCAGCCTATCAGCGCCCGGCTCATCAAAGTTCCACCCTGCAGCAGTCTTTCTTAAATCCTGCTCAGGTATGCCGGTCCAGAGACCCGCAGACATGGGTCAGAGCTGCTACTGATCTCTCCCTGTGACCAGCTGCTCACGAGGCACCCGGGAGGGATGGTGGGTTCTAGTCCTGGCCCACCACCCCAGCAGAGCCTCGCAACAAGCCAAACGACCCCCACTCCATGGGGCCTCCGTTCTCCAGCCTATCAGCGGCCGCGCGGTTCATCAATACATGCTGGACTTAGAGATGCCTACAAGAGTATGCTACCTGCATGACAGAGCCTGGCAAGCTACCCATGTTGTATCTGATATATATGCCAAATACCAGTAACAATTATAGACTCATTCCGGAATGGATTGAGGATCTTTATGTTCCTGGAGCAAGCAGATGCCTTGGGCTCTACTAGCATGAGACAGGACATATGGAGATGTTACTGGGCCCCGCCTGAGCAAATCGATGATGAACGGGAAGACAGTGATACAGTGATACAGTGATACTCTTGTGATAGGATGATACTGAAGATATCCCTGTCAAGCCTTTTCTTTCCAGAAAGACCAAGGGAAAAGTGTTTTGCCTGTGGCTGTTTCCTTCCATTTTTATTCCTAGGACCAAGACCCCAGTTTTATGTCAATTTCACTAGATTACTAGACATCCCGTTGTTCATCCATTTCCTACAGCAGACACCAGGAACATTTCCATTTGACCCTATCACGTGCCAGTGTAGCCCAATGGCATCTGGTTGTTTCAAGAATAAGAGCCTCAAACCGTTCGTTCAGGGTCTTGACAAAGAAGTCTGACCATCTTGTAGGTGGGCAGCCACGTGATCTTTTGACATCCTGTGGGATCCAGTTGGTAACGGCTCTAGTCCAGCGGTCATCTCCAAATCTCATTACATATCCATAAACCCAAAGCATTTTTCTTTTCTAGCATAAAGGTGATGCCACTTCCAGTTTTGATGAAGAAAACCTCATCTACACCACCCTGGACCTCTTCATTGCTGGAACTGAGACAACTTCAACAACGCTGCGCTGGGCTCTGCTCTACATGGCCCTCTACCCAGACATCCAAGGTGAGCATGCACAAAGGGTGCCTGGGTCAGGACAGGAACAGGTCGCCTGGGACACACTGCCTCAAAGTCAGGAACAGAAGAGAGCCTAGAGGAATGGGCAGATAGGTTGTTGTCGGGGACACCGCCGGGGTCCCCGACAGTGCCGGGAAGCGAAGTTCCCTTCTACCTCTGAGGCCGGCAGGGAATGGATGAAAACTCAGGAACCGATGCAGTTTTAAAAGGGCTTTACTCATACCACTCCTGGGAATATACCCTGGGAAGCCAAAAACACACAGCGGAAACACAATCCGCACTTTTATTTTCATAGCAGCACTATTCACGATAGCCAGACCTGGAAACAACCAGTATGCCTGAAAACTGATGACTGGATAAAGAAACCGTGGAACATCTACACAATGGAATACTATGCAGCTGTTAGGAAAAATGAAATTTGCCTATAAATGGATGGACATGGAAAGGATCATGTTGAGTGAAATTAGTCAGAAGGAAAGAGACATAGAATGACTGCATTTATTTGCATGACATAAATATATCAGGTGGTCAAATGCCCTCAGGTAATTTCTCCCATCACCTCACCTAGGCCCTTTTTAGATGCTAATGTTTTGAGCCAAGATCTGCCTGGAAATGCCTTTATAGGGTAGAGAAGGGGGTTTCTGAGATGGCATGTCTGTACCAAAGGTGGTCTTACCAAAAGTGGAAATTACCACAAACATGAGGGAGTCAGAGGTTAGGTAAGACAGAGAAGGGAACATGTGTGAATAAATGTCAAAAGGGCTGATACCAACATAGAACTGAGCATTAAATACAGGCAAAAAAAATGCACATGGTGGCTTCTAAGTGTATGTAGTGCAACCCACAATGTGTAAGAGAAGGAAAAGAGAGAGAGGGAGAGAGAAAAGAGATAAAGAACCTGTCATTTAGGCAGGCTATGGGAGGGGGAGGGAATTGGGGACATTGGTGGTGGGAAATGGGCACTGGTGGAGGGCGGGGGTGCTGGAACACTATGTGATCGAAACCTCCAAACATGAACATAATTGTATATCTCACGGTGGTATAATAAAATGTTTAATTTTTTAAAAAATTAAAAAATAAAAGGGCTTTACTAACACAGGTTCAGGCATACAAATCAGCAATAGGAAAAACCCTGTGCTTAGGATTCCCAGCTAGAACCCCAGCTATGTGTAGACCAAGATGGCAGCCACCACATGTAAAGGCTCTGTAAAGAGGGAGACAAAGACAAGACTCCCAAGAGGATGTGAGCCCAAAAGAGAGCAAAAAAGAGAGCAAGAGAGGAAGAGAGGAAGCAGCCTAGTTTTATACCCCTGCAACTCAGACCTCCCACTATTATGGGAAGCAGGCAGGGTCAAATGCCCTCAGGTAATTTCTCCCATCACCTCACCTAGGCCCTTTTAGATGCTAATGTTTTGAGCCAAGATCTGCCTGGAAATGCCTTTATAGGGTAGAGAAGGGGTTTCTGAGATGGCATGTCTGTACCAAAGACTATACTAATGCCAGCTAAATATTTCTCCAAGCCTTCACAAGAGTCTCGTCTACTTCACAGTAGTTTTATATTTTAGTTGCCTTTGAGTTATCAGGGAGTCATGCTTGCTTGCTTGGAGGCAAACAGCATTTCTTTCTGAGCTAATTACTTAGAGATCCAATGTGGCCAGGCAAATATGCTGGTAAGATCTAGCTAGTCCCACGATGATTGTGGTAGCATGAGAGAATATTTATACCAGCCAGTATAGAATACATGGTCATATAAACTGCCACATTTAAACTACCCCCCCTATCTATGAAGTGACCTGCAGGAGGCAATTCAGGGCAGATGCAGAGGCTTTTAGGTGTTCTGAAAAGGTTGTTAGGTCAGGAGACCATTCATGCAGCCTTGAGAACAAGCACATCCCTTGTGTTTTCAGCCAGGATTTATTCCACATATAAGACAGTTATATCCAAAAAATCTCTTTCCTCAGGAAATTCCAAATTTAGTGGAAAATTAGAGTTATTTTTGTGGGGCTAGATTACTGTGCATACTTTGCTTTCTTTGCACAGAGCTAACCTAGGTTACTAGGTTTGATCCCCAGTATCCCAAATGGTCCCTATAGCAGGAGTAATTCCCAAGTGCAGAGCCAGGAGGAACAGTATCTGAGCACAGATGGGTGTGGCCCTCAAAAAACTCAACTGAAATAAACCTACAAACTAAATTAATAAAAGTCGAATTGGTGCAATCTAAGGAATTCCAGGAAACTGTTCAGTTCTCACAAGAACTGTGTCCTAGCATTGCCTCCTTTTATATAATGACTTCCCTATTGTCTTCAAGACAAAATTTCTTACATACAAATCCCTTAGTCTAGTTCATACATCCTCTGATTTCCTACCTGGATCACCTCTGCTGCACTCCACTGCATGGGATCCTCCCTGAGCTACAGGGAGCTACCATTTCCTACCTGGATCACCTCTGCTGCACTCCACTGCATGGGATCCTCCCCTGAGCTACAGGTCATTGTCTGTCACCCCAGAATCATCACGCCTGTTCTTTCCTCTTCCTGTATGGATTGTTCTCAATTCTCTATTTGCTGTGCTTTAATCTAGTTTCTTCTAAAATATTTCCTAAATTATAATTTATTCTGAAATGTTTCCTCATTCTTCTAGGAAAGACTAGCATTTTCTACTGGATTTGTCTTGATGCATTACCATATCATGCTCTTTACACAAATTATATCATTTCCAGTCAACTGAAGCACATTCAAAGATGTGACAGTTAACAATTATTCCTCCTACTTTAGGTTCCAGCGCAATGAGCACTTAGAGATGGGATCTGTTAGGAGGTTCAGTGAGGGTCAGCAAATTTGGGCTTATTATGTCATTCATAACTGTATTTTATTAATGGAGTATAAACTCAATTTAGTGAGTAAATGTCAACTATATTTTCCTAAAATAAAAAATAATTTGAGCATTTGACTTGTAGTTCCATGGTCCGAGGGGAGCGGCCGTGGAGCCTCAGGACGGGGAGTCCCTGCTGGAGGGTTAACGGGTGCTCGCCTGTCGCCTCTCGGGGTGCGGGGTGGTCCCAGGTGCTTCGGATCCACGTGCGGTGTCGGGATCTTCATCCCAGGCTCGTTGGCAAAGGCTGGTGGAGCTCGTTTGATCGCAGGAGAGAAACTGTAAAGGCAAGACTTGGGTTCGAGAAATGGGTTTTTAGTCATTCTCGTCCACAGGTTGTAAAAGTTCTCCTTTGGCGCTGCAAGAGGAATTATTTTTTCTTTTGGCTTTTTGGATTACACGTGGCCATGCTGAGGGGCTGCTCCTGGCTCTGCACTCTGGAATTACTCCTGGAGGTGGTCGGTGGGGGAGGGCGGGATCGAACCCGGGTGGGCCCCCCATGCAAGGCAAGCGCTATGCGTGCTGTGCACAATGGCTCCTCAAGAAGAATTAATTTATTTATTGCTTTTTTTGTGGGTCACACCCGGCAATGCTCAGTGGTTTCTCCTGGCTCTGCACTCAGGAATTACTCCTGGTGTTGCTCGGGGGACCATATGGGATGCCGGGGATTGAACCCGGGCCTGCACAGGCCAGCTGCGTGCAACGGCAAACATCCTGCCCGCTGGGCTATCGCTCTGGCCCCCTCAAGCAGAATTTAAAACTCGACCCTGGGAAGGGTTCTAAGTATCAGCTCGCCTCTCAGATTTTCATTGAAAGGGATTATTAGCTCCAGTGGGACTATTTTAATTGTAATACGTTCCATTCAGAGGCAGGTTCTTTTTCTTTTCTTTTTCTTCCCGGGTATGCAAGCGGCCGCTATGGTTCATCAATAAGTGCTGGACTTAGAGATGCCTACAATAGTATGTTACCTGCACGGCAGAGCCTGGCAAGCTGCCCGTGTTGTATTTGATATGCCAAATACCAGTAACAATTATAGACCTCATTCCGAATGGATTGAGGCTCTTTATGTTCCTGGAGCAAGCAGATGCCTTGGGCCTCTACTAGCATGAGACAGGACATATGGAGATGTTACTGGGGCCCGCTCGAGCAAATCGATGATGAACGGGAAGACAGTGATACAGTGATACAGTGACTTGTATTAACAATGAGCTTCTTCATGAGATGTACTTTTGTCAGGAGAAAAAGGAAGGATTGAAACAGGGAGAGAGAGTCTAACAGACTGTCATGAAGGGATGTTGGTAATTTCCATTTGGGAGCCACATCTGATGGTGTCCAGAGGCTACTCCTGGTGCATTTCTCCTGATTACTTCTGGTGATATTCAGAGACCATGCTCTTCCATATTTCAAATCCCACCTGCCTACAAGCAAAGCATGTGATACAACCTTTGACAATCTTCTAAGTCTGGGAACTTCTGTGTTTTTGTGCTTGGGAGTCTATATTTGAAGAGGTGTGAAATTGTAGAGTATTGGAATACTTGCTGTACTTGCTAGCCCTGGGTTTTTGTATCGCAAATGAGGGATTATTTTTCTCCTTCTTATAAGCCTTTTACATATGCTATGCTAAGGGATTTGTTTTGTATAGGCACAAGGAGATTGTCAGGGCATTGTATTTGTGAGTTAATTGAATCTGAATTATTTACTCCTGGGATTTCACCATATTTCCCAACTTTAAGCCTCAGTACCTTTTTGATTGAATCTAATTCTACATACCCCAATAGACAGCTCCTACAAGGGACTGGATGGAATCACGAAAAGCGATTAACCTGGCTTTGAAACAGGACAACTTTAGAGAAAGCCCCGCTCAGGCACAAAGTTTAGAGCAAGGTCAGAACAGCTGATTTGACCTAAGATAAGCAGTGGAAGTCAGCAACTGGAGCAGAGCACTTAGGATTGTTGTTTTGCCTTCTGAGGGTTTTGGTGACAGGACCTTGAAGGGGATTGGATATGATCAATCTATCAAAGGAACTTGGTCTGGATCATATAACATGGTCTCCCCTGTTGGAGAATGCCGCAGGGGTCCCCGACAGTGTCAGGACAGAAGTTCCCTTCTACCTCCAAGGATGCCGGGAGAACAGATGAAAACTCACGAGTCTGGTGCAGTTCCAAAACTGGCTTTTTAATAGTACAAAAGCTCTTCCACAGCAATCCAATATAATGAACAAACTCTAGCTCTGGTCTGAATTTAGACCATACAAAAGAGTCTAAGTCTCCCACCAAAGAGAGAGGATCTCACCCAAGCTGAGTCCTACCCAGAAGATGGAGCAAAAGGCCAAAGAGCAAAAAGCCAAAAGCCAAAAGCCGCAAGGCTGAGGAGCCAAAAGCCACAGGAGCCAAAAAGCTGAAAGCTAAAAGGCCCAAAAGGTGAAGGGGGCCTCAAGTCAGTCCCCTTATATACACCAAAGTAATCCAACAGAGAGGGTCATGTTAACAAAGAACTCTAAACAGAGTGTAGTGCCACACCCTATTGCAGGTATAAACAAAGGTTATGCCAAGGTCTAATCCTTTCTACCAAGATTATCTCTTATGTAAAAACACTGGAGAGAGGGGCTGGTATAAAGTAATACATCTTAACTTCATGAGCTTCATGTAATCTAGATGGTACCCACAAGGTCCTTCTTATTATTATCTGCACCAGGGTGATTCTGACTATCTTGTTCTCGTGTACTGAAAGGGTCACACTCGCCTACTTAGAGCAAACTAGTATGATCCTTCCTATAGTCTTTCTATAGTCTCAGCGTAGCCAGGGTGGTAGTCTCCTGGTAAATTCTAACTGTCCCACGCTGGGTGCAGTGGGTATAAAGAGAAGCTGTGCCCAATCTAGAAAACATAGAAGTCTTAGTAGATGTATAAGTCAGAAGTTATTCAATCAAGGTGACTTCTGTAGCTGCCACACCCGCTAGCAGTGTTTACATAGAAGAGAGGTCTCATTAGAATGAACCTTGACTTAAATAGATTAAGCTGGGAGTGGGCAAAACAATAAAACTCCCAGAATAGCTAAACCTGTCCTCCAACACTCCCCAGGAGAGAATACCCCTATGGGTTTAATCCCATTTATAGACATATATTTGTCTATTTTACTGTTTATACAAAATGGCTATAAATGTTTTTGAAATGATTGTTTATGAGTCTAAGAGAAAGAAAACAATGCTTCTGCCCTATAACACCTCGATAACCCTGGGAAGCAGGGGGATGGATCCCTGGGGGATTTTTTGCATGGGTAAGAGGAACCTGATTTCTACCTCATTGTTTTAGGAATAAGCCTTATCTTTTGGTTATGCCCTGCCCCAGGCCTCTGCACAAGATTGATCTCTAGCAGTTTTCGGGAGAGTGCGGCAGTTGGTATGGAGTAGAATAAATAAAGCCTTGGATTTTTTAAACTGTGCTTATGGTTATTTTGTTCATTGACCAAAGGGAATGGTCGCTGGCCCTAACCATGATCAAGGAACCCTACAGACCCCTATACTGTTGGGGGGGCCCCTAAACAGATACAACAGCAGAGGAGTGAATTTGAAGATGTGTGAAATTGTGTTTCATTACGAAACATCATCATGTACATTAATGATATTTTAATTTTTTAAAATTTTCTCAGAAAATTGTGCTATAAAATGTGCTTATAAATGTGAATAACATTATTTTTAACTTTCAAATCTATGAAATTAGGATATAGATTTGGATTCTATAACTAAATTTTAAGGAAATGTAGGTAATAGTTTAATCCCAATTTCAAAGCAATATGATTCATATTTTCTAAGATGTGGAATAAATCCAAGTGCTACTGCTGAATTAATGATGAACAAATTATGGTATATCCATACTATGGAATTTATAGCCTTATAAAGGAATGGAACTTGAAAACATTAAGCTACATTAGATTTCTCAGTTGTAGTATGCCGAATACTGTGTGAGCCACTTATGTGACCTGCAGTGAAATTCATAGGAAACAGAAAAAATTACAGTAGTCGAAATGTAGGAAAACAACATCATGAGGAGTGGGGGATTCAGTTGTACACATTTACTAAAGTTCTGGATATTAGAGGCACAAGAATAAGAATATATTCAACACTATTAAACTATAAATTAAAAAAGTCAAGATTATATATGTTGCGCTAGTCACATTTTGCTACCACTAATAAGGTTTAATGTACAAGACTTGTTTGTTTATATTTTTAATCACTTGATCACCTGAATCCCATTATTCATCGATTTGCTTGAGCTGGCACCAGTAACATTTCCATTGGACCCTATCACGTGCCAATGTAGCCCAATGGCATCTGGTTGTTTCAGGAATATAAAGAGCCACAAACCGTACCTTCCGAGGGTCTTGACAAAGAAGTCCGACCATCTTGTAGGTGGGCGGCCACGTGATCTTTTGACATCCTGTGGGATCCAGTTGGTAATGGCTCTAGTCCAGCAGTCATCTCCAAATCACATTACATGTCCAGCTCATCTGATTTTTGATGCCTTGGCAAATGAGACAGCGTCCCTGATTCTGGAATAGCGACGGAGGTCTGAGCTCTGGATTCCTTTTCTCACTTGAGTGAGGCATGATATTCCAAGCATAGCTCTTCAATTTCCTCTCTGGGAGATCCAATAGCATTCTCATCCTGCTTTCATAGGGCCCAGGTCTCTGAGGCATATGTTAATGCAGGGAGAACAGTGGAGTTGAAGGGATGTGCCTGGCGCCAGAGGTTCTTTGTCCTTTTTAGCTATTTCTTCGATGCCTTTGAAGGCATTCCATGCTGCTCTCTTCCTCCTGTGCAGCTCAGGGTTTATGTCATTCATCATGTTGACTTCTCGACCTAGGTACACATAACTGCTTCATTCAGAGATGTCTGTTCCATTGAGAGTGAATGGGGCCTCTGGAACTAGTTCATTTTTCATGAACATAGTTTTGTTTAGATTCAGCTGTAGACCTATCTTTCCACATTCTCAGTCGAAATCAGCCAGCATTTGTGCCGCTTGGCTAATGCTTGGTGTTATTAGAACGATATCATAAGCAAAGTGGAGGTGGTGTAGTTTCTGACTGTCTATCTTCACTCCCATTCTTTCCCATTCTAATTGTCACATGATGTTCTCGAGGGTGGCACTGAAGAGTTTTGGTGAAATAGTATCACCCTGTCGAACCCCTCTTTTGACATCAATGATCACTTCCTTGTAGAATGGTGAGAACCTGGTGGTGGATCCGTAATACAGATCACGAGCGATCTTGATGTATTGGGTTTGAATGCCCTGTTTGGCTAGGGGGCTTCAATGACTGCTTCAGTCTCCACAGAATCAAAGGCTTTCTGTAAATCAATGAACTTGAGACAGAGCCCGATAGAGCCTCAAAAGAACCCAGAGGAATCCCCACACCTTGTTGGCAGCAATCTTCGCCATCCACACTCTGCAGCTCATAATATCTCCATCCAAGAGATTAAGCCAGTCTCCAGCCTGGCTTGTCAGAATCTCAGCCTACAAGGACCCACCCTTCAGAGGAGAGTATTTCAAGCTCAGTAATGCTTGAGCCACAGATGCAGATACACCTGGCAGAGCAGATACCAGCTTTTCCCGTTATAGCGAGGCCACTATGTGGCCGTACAATTTACCTCCAAATTACCATGAATATTCTACCCAACCCTCTGAGAGAGCCCCACAAGCTACTGAGTGTATAGCGCCGCATGGCAGAGCTTGGCAAAGCTGTCCGATGCATATTCGATATGCCGAAACCAGTTACAAAAATGTTTATTTTCCTGACCCTGAAAGACCCTTAATACAGCAGCAGTAAGAAAGGCAAACAAGCAGTGCCTAATACAGTTTCACGGCCAACCTAGGCTGCCAAAATGAAGGACTAAAATGACTGTCTGTACTTTCAATGCATGTACGCTGGTATTGGAAGCATATATCAAGGATCTGATGGTGCAAGCGCAAAAGATCAAGTGCACGGTAACATTGGTCTGACTGAGACAAGGAGGCGCCAGTTGCATGACACCGTATTTGACACCAGAGAAAAATTGTTCCTTTTGAACATGCGACCTAAAGAGGCGTTAGTGTCCTTGTCAACACGAACATGGCCGTCAACATTGATTCATTTGAATGCCTAACTAACCGAATAGGATGATTACACTTGAAGAGATGTGGTCCACTGCCAGCAATTTCTATCTTCATTGTCTATGCACCAACATCCACATACAAGGGAAGATGAAATTGAGAAATTCTACATGGAACTGGAGGAGTTCTATTAAAAAATATCACACCTTCTACAAGGTGATTTTATATCGCCGGTGATTTTAATGCCAAGATAGGACCGAGAAGATCAGCTGAAGAACTCCACATTGGGAGTCATGGCCTAGAATGGAATGAACAGGGTGAGAGACTATCTGAGTTCATCATGTCCACCAAGACCATTCATGGGAACTCACAGTTCCAGAAGGCTGAATCGAAACATTGGACATGGGAATCCCCTGGTGGACAGTTCCACAATGACATTGACTACATCATCTTCAATCGATGGTTTTGCCTGTTCAATGTCGCTGTCGCTCCAAAATTCCAAACATGATTGGACCACCATCTCCTTCGTGCAAAAATTCTACTTCATGCAATGGAGAGAAAAGGCTGAAAAGTTTAAGAAGAGAACTCCCAGAATGACCACCAACTGGGAACTCTTTAGCAACATTGCAGCAACATGGGAAGAGACCATCACTGACAACATCAATGAAGAATACAACAGACTGGTTCAGCACCTCCATGATTGTGCGAAGAATGCCGAGACAAAGACACAAAAAGACGCCTGTCTTCGAAAACCCTCGAGCTCATTTGCCAATATGGCATGGCGCGTGAGCCTCAGATGACCAAATGCTAACGTCCAAGCTTGCAAAGCAGTGCAGAGAAGAGATAAAGGAAGACCTCAAAGACAGAAGAGCAGAAATACTGGAAGATGCAGCAGAAGCCGGGAAAAGCATTCACACCACCCGCCTGTCCTTCACCAACTATAAGACCAAGATGACTGCCCTCCAATGCCCTGATGGATCTATCACATCTTCCAGAAAGGCAATGGAGAAGATTATCCAGGACTTCTACTTAGATCTCTTTGATATCCACTTCCACCTGCCCACATACCAAATTCCACAGGATGGATACGCCATTCCCAACGTTCTCCCTTCTGAAATCCAACATGCCATTTCGTCGGTAAAGCAGGGAACAACACCTGGCCCAGACAAAGTCAGACCCAAACACCTGAGGAATCTGCCATCAGTACTCATCAATACACTAGCTTGGCTCTTCACACGCTACCTGTCTGAATGCAAGGTGCCCTACCATGGAAAACCAGCGGGACAGTTCTACTGTTCAAGGGAAACATTCACAACACTGGTAACTATTGCCCCATCTGCCTGTTGTCCGTCATCTACAAGCTATTCACTCGAGTCATCCTGAAAAGGATTGGCAGAACACTAGATGAAGGACAACCATGGGAGCAAGCTGGCTTCGGGAAAGGATTCAGCACAATCAACCATATCCACATGGTAACCAAGCTCATTGAGGTTTGCAGGGAGTACAAGATGCTGCTCTGTCTCACATTCATTGATTTATATTTTAATGGGAAACAATTTCACCCTTGGGTGAAACAAAATCTTAGCTGTCTCTTTAGAGCCTTCTATATTCCAAATTCTTTCCAACTTTCGCTTGTTTCCTTTAGAATGATATTCAAATCAGCACTTTCAAATGCCTCACTGCTAGTGATGCCTTTTCAATATTAGGAATGGAAAAATGATGAAACTACATCTCCTTCCTTTATGGGTCTGTTCTAAGGACTAAATACCCCTGATATACTCATTCTATCAGCCAGAATTTAGTTCCATATCCCTTGGTAATATAGTCATTAGCTGAAAACCAATTTTTCAGGAAAATAAAATCTTGTTAGCCTAGGGGAAAAAGAAAAACAACAGCCTTGAACTCTCAACTACCACTTTTATTGTGTTTGCTTATATAAATCAGCATATATAAATCCACCAAAGTTAAGATAAAGATATATTTGTCCTCACTCACAAGAATAAATAGGTCATTTGAGTTGATGTCATTTGAAGCATGAATGTGGTACAACAAAGTTTACCAGGAGCTTTGTCTTACTCCTGAGTTCACTTACTATTTTAGGTTCTTCCTGAAACAATTATAGTCTATATTGGATATACTATAAATTTAATCATTTGATAGGACCTGGTGATTCTGCCTCCTAACCTCAGTAGAATCAAGGTAAGTTGGAGAGTGGTAGAGTAATAGAAACTTCTCGTTTTCCAGAAAAAGTACATGTCGAGATCGACAGAGTGATTGGCCAGGTGCTGCAGCCAAGCATGGCCTTCCGAGACTCCATGCCCTACACCCATGCAGTACTCCATGAGGTGCTAAGAATGGGAAACATCATCCCACTGAATGTGCCCCGGATAGTAGCAGCAGATACCACTCTGGCTGGATACCACATCCCCAGGTAACTAGAAGCTCCCAGTCTTATTTGTTAAACTCATCTTTTACAAGACTCTGAATGTGATACTTATTCTAATGTATTACAGAAAATTAAGATATATAGTTTATGCCAGATCTAATAGTGGATTATTTGATATTAGAGGGATTTTGTACATCTATGCCTTTGAACATGAGTCAACTTGCTAGTAATGATTATTAATGAAAGGGAAAGAGATTCCTAGGGTTAAATGTTTTATAAAGAATGGCTTTAGTCAATACTGACTCTCATGATTGTTGGATTCTTCCAGATTTCCATATGAAGTGTGTAGGTGAATCTTTGCAGGATTCAGCAGGTGGAGTTTTCAGTCCTGTTTTGCCATGCAATTTCTTTGCTGTGACTGGGCAGATTATATAATATATGGAACCTGCCAGATATCAAGCAAATTCTTCCACATAATTCTGTATTAAGGGATAATGCATGGATTACAGTGGGCAGTCACTTTTCCTCGTGAAACTGACAGGGTTGGGTCCCTAACAACACCTTTTGTCCCTTGAGTAATCCTAGAAGTGATCCCTAGGTGCAGAGTCAGAACCAAGGTAATCCCAAAGCACTACTAAATGTGAACCAAAAGAAAACTGAAATCACCTTGTATCACTTATCTTCCCGTTGATCATCAATTTGCTTGAGCAGGCACCAGTAACATCTCCATACATCCTGACATGTGCTAGTGTAGCCCAAGGACATCTGCTCGCTCCAGAAACATAAAGAGACTTAAACCATTCCATCAGGTCATAGGAACGAGGACTATAATTGTTATTGGTATTTGGCATATCAAATACGACACAGGTAGCTTGCCATGCTCTGCCATGTGGGTGGGATACTCTTGTAGTCACCTCTCATCTCAAGCATTTATTGATGAACCATGTGGCCGCTTTGCGGCTGTGCAAGTCGGGCTTGTGATCAGCTCTTCTGCTGGGGTGGAGCTCTTACGAGTGGGGAGTCTGGATGTTGAAAATGGTAGCCCTCAGGGTGTGGGGTTCTTTCCTCCCCCCCAACTCAGATATTGTTCCATATTACCACTTTCCTCCTCCAAACTCAGATATTGTCCATGTTCACGTCCAATTTTGATGTGTTTTGTCAAATAATTTGAGATCATCCTTTACAACTGAATATTAATGGAGAACATTTTTGGGTGGGGTCACACCCGGCAATGCTCAGGGGGTTTCTCCTGGCTCTGCACTCAGGAATTACTCCTGGCAGTGCTCGGGGGGACCATATGGGATGCCGGGGATCGAACCCGGCCAGCATGGGTCGGTCGCGTGGAAGGCTAATGCCCTACCCGCTGGGCCATAGCTCCGGCCCCAAATATTGATCTGGCTTTCACTTTTGTATTTTTTTTTCTTTTTGGGTCACACCCAGTGATGCTCAGGGTTACTCCTGGCTCTGCACTCAGGAATCACTCCTGGCGGTGCCTCGGGGACTATATGGGATGTCGGGATAGAACCCAGGCCGGCAGAAGCCAGCCACAGGCAAGGCAAACGCCCTACCCACTGGGCTATCACTCCAGCCCCTAATGGAGAACTTTTAAACAAAATATTTCAAAGCATGTTGTCCATGTTTTAATGTCCCTGGTCAGACTATCCAATAGGGTAAACAATCCAATGGTGTGAAGTACAATTATTAGATAGAAAAAGAAGAATATAATAGTTACAAACAATAGTTACAAAGCAATTATTATGCAACTTAGAGCATATATGTCCTCAGAACAACTATTATTCCAATTTTATCATTGGGAAGTCAAAGTTTAGTGTTTTTAAACTTGGATGATCCCTCCACTATACAGTGACAAGAGTTCTGACTCTGTCCTTTGCTATATTCTGTCTACTGGAGTTGCTTTGTTTGATTTTTAGGACTATTCCTGTAATCTTTCTGGTTAGGTCTGTGTTAACTTCCCTGTCCTCAACAAAGGAAATTCTGCACCCCTTCCACCTATGATCTCCCAAGAGGGCACTCCTTGCCTTCTTGACTGCCTCCTGAGCACTGTACAATCATACACTTCTCAGTTCCTGTTTATCTGTGTCAGTGCCCTTACCCTGGGGATAATGTCAATGAGATCACAAGGTTCTGTTGACATATAATAATGGTTACACCCAAGGCAGTCCAGCTATTGAAACCCATTATTATAGATTACACCAAAAAGTTTAAAAACTTTTAAAAAATTTCATTACATAGAAAATATAAAGGACAAGATTGAGTCTAGAGACATTAGGAAGATGGAATATAGTATAATTATCTCATCCTGGACAAAGGAGAAAGGTGCGGGTCAGGGTCATCAAAGGAAAAAAGTAGATAATTCCAAGAAACATGAGAAGAACATTCTTTAAAAACAATACCTTTTTAAGAGCATTAAAAAAACAACCCTTTGTTTTTAAATATGGATTAATTATACCCAAGAATCCAGTACAGATTCATCCATTTCTCTGATAAAAAAAGAGTTTTGTTTTTAAAATGAAACTACCTGATTTACCAGTAGTTTGAAAATAGTAAACTTTGAGTTGTGAAAATGCTATATCTAAATGTATGGCTAAGCTTCACCACACACCCCCAAACCACTAAAGTTCTGCCACCATACTATGGAATTCATTTTCTCTATCTATTCTTACCACTTTCCTCCCCTCAACTCTAGATATTGTTCACATTGTCCCACGCTCAATTTTGATGTGCATTAATTTATTGTTTTTCAAGATATACATGATACTACAACCATTGCCCTTCACTTTCTGACTTAATACCATGCAGTATAATTCAATTTCCATGTATTTTGTCCTAATATGGGAGAGTTATGCTTCTTTATTACTAACTTTCCAGGAGTACATGGCCACAGTAACTTTCACACAGTCATCCTTGTGTGGAAAGCATAGGTTAGCTCATGCCTGATCATTGTGGATCACTCTGTTAAGAACATGTAGGCATGCAAAAAGCCCTTCCCAACTTGCCTGACTCTCACACTGTCTCCAGGGCACTGGCCTTAACCAACCTCGACTGCACTGCACAGAGACCCCCGGCCGTAGTGGGCTGCCCCTGACACATTCTAACCGAACATTTTCTGAGAATGGAAAGTTCTAAGAAAAGGGGAACACCCTCCTGCCTTTCTCTATAGGTGAGTAAGTCATCATGGAAGTGTTCCTTCAGAGTTCATCTCACAGCCCTCCCTGGTCTCCTCCCCTGGGCCTCTTGCTTTAGCTAAAATGCCTTGAAATCTT